>JBBPBT010001185.1:3363898-3375496 GCA_037974875.1 Cicer bijugum
AAAAACAATTATCAATACAACTTTTTATTTTAAATTAATAATTAAAAAAAACTAAAAATTAATTATATAATTAAAAAAAAAACAAATAATATGTTAACTACAAAAAAAATTGATATAAATGTACATGTTTGGTTGAAGAATAAATCACATCATAAATTATCTAATTTAAAATATTCAAATGTAGACATATATAATAATATATGTGTTTATTTATTGATTTTTTATCAATAATATTGATATTTTAGAATGTATCTGGCAAATAGATTAAACTAATAAAGTATAAGTGTTTGTATTTTAGATATTGAAAATATGGTTTCATGATAAAGACTACATCGTGTGAACGTGAACTATGCATGGGTGACTATGGATAGGGAAAGTGTCTTGACTTTGTTTATGAGTTGAAAATTTGGTAAATAGTAGGTTATTCTATAAATTTTTTTAAATATGTGATTTCACATTTTTGTTTACTTAAATATCAATTAGAATAACAACTAAAAAATATTCAAAAAATTTTAAAAGATTAAAAAATTGTTGTAAGATGTGATGAGAATAAAACTAAATTATTTCTAAAAACTTGCATAAAAGAAATTTGAGTCTAATATATATTATACATTGTTACGTTGGTATGTGTAAAGAATCATATAAATTGATAAGATAGGACATCAAATAAATTGGTATAAGTATCATGTAAATTAATATAGTTAGAGGATCATGTACCTTGATATGTGTACAGTAACTGAAATTTATTTTTTTCAATTTTTTTATTTCACTTTTTTTTATTATTAAGAGCCCCATTTTTAATATTAGAACATAATCTTCAAAATATATTACTTGCATATTTTTGTGATGATTTATTTATATTTTATTTTTCATGAAGATCCAAAAATTATAAAATTAAGGATCTAAATTCATTGATTTGTTTATGATAAAAAGGAGATGTAGAGAGAGATAGTAAATAAAGATTATGTGAGGAGATAAAGATGCAGAAAAGAGACATATGTATTTAACGTGTATTTAAAAAATATTTTTACAAACAAACATGTTTTCTTGAAAACCATTTTCATGTCATTTATGATAATTTTGTAGTTTAAAAAAATTATTTTTATAAAATTTTATTCTTAAAAATTATTTTACAAAAAAATCATTTTTATAATAGTAAACAACCAGGAGATAAAAAAAAACCATTTTATAAAAAATCTCTAAATTATTTTTATTTAAGCTCAAACAAAAGCACCCAATAATAATAATAATAGTAATAATAATAGTAATAATAATAATAATAATAATAATAATAAAATATAAATGCGGGCACGGTTAATTACCCGCACCCGCCCGCACATATACCCGTTTAATTCTATATATAATTATCCATCCCCATACCCATACCCATTATGCGAGTTTTTACCTTACTAATTACGGATTTGTTTTGCAGAATATCTATTGAATCTAGATCTAATTGTCATCCCTATAACCAAGATGGAAAGTCCAAGGTAAAGATGTAGAAATCATCCCAATGAATTCTAGTATGAAGAACTTTAATTGATCTTGGATTTGGGTTTTTACAAAACATTTGCCTTTTCAAAGTAGAGACTAGTTTGGATTGGCTTGAAATGGTTCACACGGAATCAATTATAGCCCTTTTCCGCGTCTCTTAGGCGTACTCAGCTTAGCAAAAAGTCAGCCATTATATTGCATAAATCTATAATAATTTAACACTAGAGCAACAAAGTGCGCTGCATCTGCATGCACAACTTCAAGCTATCCGCACATAGCCAAGGACTAAGTTTACGTACCAGCAATCAGTTCTTATGTTATTTTGTATAATATAACTTCAATATTTCCCCTTACTAACCCAGCAAACGAGTCAATAGAACAAGAGTCAGCATAACATCAAGCTACATCACAGCTCTTCTGCACATAATGTCTTGGCATGGCTTTTGCCTTTTGATATCCATGCATCAATTTGACTGGGGTTTCAACATGCTTACCACAATCATACAGGAGGAAAGTGTCCATTGATGCCTCAAGCTTTCAAAGGACACTGACACCCTATGTTCTGTGGATCACGCCAAGAGAGCAACTTAACTCGATGAAATCACTAGGGTAAATTAAAAACTTATCACCTCTTAATCCCTTAAAGAAACACAAACCCACTCTTATTGTGTACTTTTCATAATATCATAACTACCTTCTAACTTCCCCTAGCTAAGATACCCACCACATGTACTAACCGTTGCCATGGTGCCCTTCTCTTTTTTGCCAATTTTTTCTGTGTTGGGTGAAGGTGTGGATTGGGATTACAGGCTGCTATCTATTGTTATTCGTCAACCATCAATACCATGACTTATGTCGGAGCACAAAATTGCTCACAGATTTAAAAAGCAACAAATAATATCAATCATCACAAAAAGATCATATTGTGTCTATTTCACCATGTTCAACTAAAAGAAAACAATTGATTAGAGCATATGTATATGATAAAGCTTATGTCAAATTTCATACAAGAAAACATGGAAATTTAACTGTAGCAATCTACTCTACTTCCTTGGAACAGCTCAAGAGCATCGTATAAGCAATTTATTCCCTTCACAACCACGTTGATAAAACAGCCTACATTTGGAAACATAAAAAGTATGATTTGTTTGATGGTTTCATACATAAAGAAAATAAATTCTAGAGCACAAAGCACTTATTAGTGTTTTCTGCAAAATAAAGCTCAGAGGCATGCTTGAATGAACAAGAAGAAAATATCTTAATACCATCCTTTTAGTCATAAAAATTGCAATGTTTTTTCTCTCAATAACTGGGGGAGCTGAATTAACTGAAATATTATAATTGAAATTTTTATAAGTCATATAGTTTTTTTAAAGTATCACACGATTCATATATAGTAGACAAATTAAAAAAAAAAATTAGAATTCGAGGTTGAAACAGAAAGTGGAAGAAAAAAAAAATGGTGTGTCGCAGATTTCAAGAGCTTCATAAGGACTCCAACTTTGATCTCGAATACGACACCGATGATGGCTTCCGATGATGGCTTCGAAGTTCGATTATTTATCCGACAACCCTTCTTTTCTAATCTATTATTCTATTCTATCACCGCACTCTCAATTTCACTTCTTCAACTGTTTTGCAGGTTCTTCAATTTCAGCTTTACTCTCTCACTTCTGTTCCACCTGATCAGCAAAAGGTTTTCATTTTCCCAATTCAAATCTTAAGTCTTAATTAATCCCTCAAATTGTTTAACATTTACAGTTTTTTATTTTATTTATTGCATAGATTTATGGAGATGAACCTGATTCCCCAATTGCTACTGACTCTGATCTCGCAACAATTTCTGACAAACTTAGACTTGTATCCATCGATGAACCTCAACAATCCAAATTAAACTCGACTAATTACTTGAAATCTGATGAGGAATTGGCTAGGCTCTTACAGGTTTTTTATCATCAATTTTGGATTCAATGTTTGGGGAGTGGCTTGGTTTTTTTTTTTTTTATAATAATTTTTTTTCCTTTTTTGTTTTGTTTGTGGAAATGTGTTTGTTCAGATTTATGAGGTAACTGAGGTTGCAGTGAACGAAGGACACATACGATAGGTTTTTGGGCGTGAAACTCTAATATAAATAAATTTTGAGGAATTGAGAAATAATAGATGTGATGAAAGGGGTTTGGTACCTGATTGATTTAATTTGAAGCGGCAGAAGCTTGATCGACGAGCTTCTTGTCCCTTCGTTCCATGGCGACGTCCCACAAGTCGTTGCCGATGTGCTTAGGCTGAATTGAAACATCCATCAATCAAATTTTTAATTAATTAAAAAATACAGAAGAAAAGGAATAAATTAAAAACAAAAAAGAATACAAACTCGGCCGTGAGCAGCTTTGTGGATGTAATACTGAGCGTTTCCCATTATACAAAGCATTCCAGCAATGATTCCAAGAGGTAGCACAGCTTCCAACCAATGCAACGCCATCTTTCTTCCTTCCTTCCTTTCTTCACAACAAATACCACTGTCTTTTTCTTCTTCTTTTATTACTCACCCCAACTCCTCCCTCTTACAATACTTTTAATTCAAGCCCATCCCAATATAATGGGCCTTGATCTATTTCCTCTACCCGCTAAATTCTTCAAGAAAGATGTTACCCATAACATAAATTGTTAAAATTAAATAATTACACTAAAACAAAAACGATATAACATAGAATAAAAAAGTGTAATAAATAAAATCTCGTGGTAGGATATTAAATTTATAAATATTAAAGTCTTGAAACGTCATGTATATTTTATTCAATGTCAAATATTATATATATGAAATAGATGAATTTATCTCATTGTTATTAACATGATGAGTAAATTTGAAATATTTTAAACATGAATGACCAACTTGAAATCTAAAATAAACTTAAGATAATAAATATTAAACTAAGTTTTATATTTAAGTGCAAAGTAGTATTTAAACATTAAAGTGGTTATTGGTTAAAGTTTGACTTTTTGGTTGTCCGTTAGGATGAACACATTCTTTTATGCTAACATGCATCTAAGTGGATTTTGTGCTACAACTATAAAAGAGTGGGATGTGTCGAAAATCTATCAAATTTTTAATCATTCAATTGCTACTGAAGTTTCCATACTTCATTTTTTTGTTCTTGAAGACTATATTGTTTGGGACTTCAGAAGGATGACAATCTAACAATGTAGTTAAATTATACTTTTTGCATGGAATCCCTCATATATGCATAATCTTAAAGTGGAAGAGCATTGGACATATTTGTGGAAGCTTAAAGTACCTCATAAAGTTATATATTTTCTTTGAAAAATGTGTTGCAATGTACTCATAACTCACATGGATTTACAACATAAGGGAGTTACATGTCTTCATCATTGTGTCCGATCTTTGAATGAGTTAGAAACAACTTGAAATACTTTTTTTGAGTGTCTGCATTCCTCGTAGTGTGATTGTGAGACAAGAGGTTTAAAAGTGGGAGATGGTTCAAAGTTTGAGATTGAGAACTTGATTTTCCTTCGTTTGTTTTCTCAACTATGCAACATTTGTTGAATAATGTGAGGCATACTTTGTCATGTCATGCTGTGGTCTATTTGGTATGAACGGGACCAGAAGATTCCATATTATGTTAAAGAAAATTAATATATCATTATAGTCCGTGCGTGGTACTACTACTCTAGAATAATGAAACAAAGCTCGTAGAGAAAATTATGAAGGTAATTCCAATAATTTGTCTTCTTGTATGATTGGTGGTCTAAACTGTATTTTGATTTTCTAAAATGTAAAATCGATGCCTCTTTTTCATAGATCAAAATATTATTGACATTGAGTTATGTTTAAGAGACGAAAATGAAACATTCATAAATGCAAAAACTCTGTGTTCCTTACCCCAATCATCTATTCACAAAGACAATTTTGAATCAATATCAAACTTGTTTGTGGATAATGGAACTAAATGTCAAAAGGTGTTATTTTTTATTTGAATTCTAAATTTTTGGTAGATAGTTGTCTTTCCTTATCATTTATTCTATTTGAAATTAGTGCTATATTATATAATTGTAGAGTTTCACTTAGTCTCTATTTCAAAAAATCTCATGTAGAATTCTCAAGTGGAAGGGAAATAGATATGGATTTTGTTATAAAAAAAAAGGGTAAGAATGATTTTTACTGGTTTTATGTTTGATTCAATGAAAAAGAGAATTTTTAAATGATTTTTTAGTTATATTGAGTCATTCTCCTCTCCTTTGAATCCTTCAAAATAGAAAGGAGTAAAAATAACTTTTTGAAGAGTTTTGTTTCCCTCTCTCCTATGATATTATATATACTCCATCTATATCCGACCAAAAACACCTTGAGAGGAAAACAAATGTGGTTGCTCAAACTTAGTAAAAGTAGTTACATATACAACTAGCCTCTAGTGTTATCATTATATCCTTACATGTATTAAATATTAAATTTTTTAAGAAATAAAATTACTTTTATTTAGATCCTATAAAGCATCTAAAGTGTAAAGTAAAAAAATTAATATTTATAATTATAATAAATTTACGACTGTTTATTGTATAATTACAATATCTTCTCCCTACAATTGACTTTTATATATATATATAGAGAGAGAGAAGATATCGTAATTATACAATAAACAGTCATAAATTTGTTAGTATATATATATATATATATTAGTATATTCATCGAAAATATATATGTTTTGTTAGTTTATTCGTCAGAAAATTAAAATGATTTTTTTTTGTTTGGTGTTAGTTTAATTTAGGTGGTGTTTTTCTTTTTAGTCAATTCTCTAAGGTTTGTGATAATTATTTATTTATAATTTTTTTTATTGTATTCCATTATAATAAATTTTGATTGTAAAAAAAAAATGAAAAAGAGATAACAGTAGGTTTTTAATTACTGATTGGTTTTTGTGGGTAGAATAGAAAACACAAGTACTAGTATTGGTAGGAGGAGGTTGAAGGTTAATCAACTAAACAAAAAGTTAGTGAGCTGATCAAAGAGTTAGGTAGGGTTCACCGTTCACCAACCGCCACCAACACATTCTTGAAGAGTATTACGCAACACAAATACAAAAATACTCCTTCCATAGTTTAATTTTTTTAGTGAAACACCAAAATGGGAGATATTCATATTCCTCGTGTGAAGCTTGGAAACCAAGGCTTGGAAGTATATACCGTTAATTTTGAAATCATCATCACTTCCTTGTTCTGTAAATCATTAATTAATTAATAGTATTGAAATAACGGTTTCGTTGTTGTTGCAGGTTTCAAAGCTAGGCAATGGATGCATGGGTCTCACTGGAGTCTACAACGCTGCTGTTTCCGAAGATGTTGCTACTTCTTTGATCCACCATGCTTTCACCAAAGGTATCACTTTCTTTGACACTTCAGATGTTTATGGACCACATCTCAATGAAATTTTGCTCGGAAAGGTACTATTCTATTCATTCAAATTCACCTATTTTTCTTTACTTTCTTCCTCATCCCTTTTATTTTATTTTATTTTGGATTTCAGTTATATACATTTAAAGAGTTTATACACTAGAAGTCAAATTATTAGAAACATTTGACTTTGACCATAATCACTTCAATGGTTACACAATGTGTGATTTGGATGTGTTGGGATGGAGGTATCAACAATGTGATAATATAATTTTTTTTAATAACTCTGTCTCAGGCACTGAAAGACTTACCTAGAGATCAAATTCAGATTGCAACAAAGTTTGGGATTGTGAAAATTGAATCTAATAATGTTGTAGTAAAGGTAGTCCTGAATATGTTTGATCTTGTCTTGAGAGTAGTCTTCAACGTCTTGGTGTCGAATACATTGATCTCTATTATCAGCACCGTGTTGACAGATCAGTACCTATTGAGGACACTGTGAGTCATACAATGCTTTTCTCTATTCTTGAAATTTGTTAGACAGTACTAGTGGTATGGTATGTAGTGATGTGTTTGATCTGGACCTTGTAAAATTGTGGACAAAACCAGTCTGGTTGCTAATGAACTGAAATTAACTGAAGGTAACCAGGGTGTACCCAGTTATCTATGACCTATGATATATTTTAAGTTTTGCCACCAATCTTAGCAAACAGTTGGAACTAAAGATGTGGGGAACTGCAGCTCTTGCAATTCGAATTTCAAACTAATGCCAATGGGTGAAAATACGCTCTCATCAAGTGCAAAAATCTGCCAGACTTTGTAAATTGTTGGCAAATCTTATCTACATTACAAGGTTAGCTAGGACCCCTGAAAAAGCTAATGTGTAAGTAAGAGAAAAGGGAGAGGGCGTTCAAACAAAGGAGATTGATACACTGAACTTCAATTTCTATCCTGTTATTCTCTTGTTACGCAACAGATGCTCTTTGAAATGATATACATCTGACTTGAGCAAACTTCATAGTAAATGAGGGATTGAAAAACAGAAGTTCAACACATGAAAATTGCATTCCAAGTTACCAAGAACTCAACCGTGTAGAACAGTTTGATAAGGAAAATCAGCAGAAAAGACCTGGCTAGATGATTGAAAACCACAAATATCAGGTTCTCTGCTAACAAAAACAGCATGTATTTAGAATCTAAAGGGTACCAAGATTTGGTGATGAACCCAAACGATCAAAACATATGTGGACGACAACCCTTAGGAGCATTGTGCATGCACAAGTGCATGTTTTAAAGAAGTCTAGTTTATTCATGATTTGAGGGGTAAGCAGGGATAACTTCTATATGTTAGGATTGACAAGAGCATAAAAGAGTCTCTGCAGTCCTACAAAAATAAAGTTAAATTTTTTACCAAAGAGTGTGGAGTTATAGCCTTGTTGGAGTTTTAGAAGAATAACTATCATGCTGCAGTGGTGCTATCAGTTTTGACAAAGATACTATGTCAAGAGTGATAAAGAAAATATATAGAATTTTCTATATAGTCTGGGTAGTTAGAAGATTTCTTCCGCATGAAGTTTGTAGCTGAAATTGTAGCCTAACGATCTTAAATGAAATTATCATTGTTTGCAATCTGCAAGTCTACTCCTGCAGCAGAGAATCATACAACAAACAAGCTACATGGCTGAAAAAGAGATGAAGATTAATATAGCCTTAGAGGTCACAATGAGCAGGGGGGATATCAAAGTTTTAGCCACCAAAAGTTAATGGAATGACAACAATGATTCACAAACAATGGCAGAATGGCAATTTGCTTGGCTAGAGTAAACTAAAATGATATTTGGCCTAGCAGCATATAAATATATAATTGGTAAGATCTCATACCTAATTTGCTAAATATTAATATTCATGTCTCAAGTGTACTGCACAAAACAAGTACTAATCCCCCAGTGCCTGATGATAGCTTGCTTCGCCACCTCAGTTTCGTGAGCATAGAAGTAAGCCTCCAATAATTGTAAAAAAGGTAAGAGCATTGACATTCATTGTAATTTGGTGACCTTTTTCAACCTCCACTCTCCTAAGCTTATAATTGCAGTAACTTTGTAATAATTGTGCATTACAAACTTGGAGTATCCACATTACATATTTGATAAAATGAAATCGCTGTGCTAAAAGTTAAAATATATGGCAACCCGGAACTGCATATAATTAATAGGTATGTACATACTAATTAAAAGTACAGACATGTACTACCAGTTTCTAAAATCTCAGTACTTAGCTGAGTAACACAGGAAACAAACTTCAAACAAAATGGACCATAAAATTATCACCTCAAGGCAAATATACAGCCATATGGGTTGCCAAAACAAAAGCCCCTGATCTGTCGAAATAGCTCAGCTAATCAGCTAATTGAGTATGCAAATTTAACAGGGGGAGTGATTGAAACAAAACTAAAGACTCATTTTCTGTCAACTGTATTTCAGTGACATGGTTGATAAATAAACATATATAAAAAACTCACTAAGATGTCTGTTAGTATTATAAATATATAATGGATTTCTGCATCTCTACACATTCTTCCGGGCATACAAAATAAGCGAGAAACTAAGACCTTGCAATCTGGTCTCAGAAAATCTCTCAGAGAAAGACCACTGCAGCATATTAGCATCATCAGAAGAAAGGGGTTGTGTAGTCCACAATTTTTCCGCAGAGGGGCACGTCCTGAACATAAAGACAGCATCTGCAAGAGAAGTACCAAAGAGCCAATTATGAACGTCCCAGAAAACTTCCACAGCAAGACCATCAACAAGGATAGTATGATTCCCCCTGAACTTCCATGTCAACCGTTTCACTTGCATCATAATCTTGCTGTCTATGCGAATTATAAGGCACGGATCACTAACACCACTTGTGGTATCACATTCAATCACAAGATCATAAATTATTGTTTTTATACAATTATGTGTAATTTATTTTAAAAAAGTATTCTAAAATTGATAATTTTATGTAATATTTATTAATTATACATCAAGCTAATATATTATTTAAATTTTTTAATATTCTCTTTAACTATCTAAAATTAGTATTTGAGTTTTATATGATCGTAATATCAAATACATATTGTTTAGAAAGTAGATACACAAAATAAATATTTTTTTATTGATTTTTTCTATAAAGAATAATCATATTCAATGCAGAAAAAGAAAAGATATTTTTTTTATATATTAACAAAAAAATAATTTTTTTATTATTATTATTATTAAAAAAGTATTTCTTATGTGTATGAATGTGAATTTCTCTACTAACAAGAATTTGAATTATTTAGATAACAATTACTCTTATATTATTTTATATATATTAAAAAATATAAATAAAAAGTAAAAAATTTATTAAATTATTTGTATTAAATATTAATATATTATTAATATCATAAATATATAATAAAACATAAATATATTAAATATAATATTAATGAAATAATATAATTAAAAATGGAATAGATGGTTATTTTAGAAGAAATTGTAGGGGAGAATGAATTTAGAAAAGAGTATATTTGAAATGAATATGGGAGAAATGAGGTGTGTAATGGAAGATTAGTGGGATAGATCATGAAGTAGGACCATGAATCTGAAGGCATGTACAGTAATTGACAGTTTGACACGCAACACTGTTGGTCTCTGACATGGAGACTCTTGTAACGAAAACCTCGGTTCCAAGTTTCATTTCCACTCTCGCATCGCATGTCACGCTACTTGTGAACACACATTTACCCCCCTCAATCAATTCCACCTGATTCACCATCATTGCGGGTCCCTTCGGTTAACATGTGGCTCCCACAAGAAACTTCCTTCTTCAACGATTATTAGCTGGCCGCCACTAGTGACAATTCTATGCACACTCACTCATGTAATCACAGGCATATCTGCAAAAATAACCACCGTTATAATATAAGTAAAAATGGCTAAAGTAGTTGTTTTACGTGCACAAAATTTAATGACTCCGTGGTTCAAATTATTTTACAAATTAAATTATGGCAGAATTTAATAGAGTTTTTAATTATTAAATGCTTTCAATTGCATAATTAATATTAAAAGTAAAATAAATAACTACCAATACCGACAAAGTTAATTTAACTCATCAAATAAAAAAGAAAGCAACTAAAAACTATGAAATGTACAAACCACATCCTTAAAATTAAAACACGTTAGTCAAACTAATCTGGTGTTTGTTGACTTCTAATGTGGCATTTTACGAATATCATACATAAATATTATATTTTAACTAAATTATTTATAAAAATAATGAGATAAGTGTTACTTAATCTGTTTGGATAGCTGAT
The DNA here is from genome assembly GCA_037974875.1 of Cicer bijugum. NCBI lineage: Eukaryota > Viridiplantae > Streptophyta > Magnoliopsida > Fabales > Fabaceae > Cicer > Cicer bijugum. The sequence continues at coordinate 3,375,132 of JBBPBT010001185.1, forward strand.
CCAATGTGTATGGAGACTTAATATAAATAAATAACACACAACTTACGAAAAATGGCTTATCTTGACCAAGTGAAATAGGGTAACATCAATAACAAATGTATAGGTTCCTGAATGTCTCTTAATGTATTTGGAGGTTCAAATTTCAAAAACAATGGTGTTTAATAAAAAAAAAACAATTTTAATAATTATAAATTATTTAAAATTATTATATTCTTTACTAAATGAAACACTAAAAACTTAAATTATTTTATTTAAATTCATTAATATAAATAAATTATAAATAATATTTAAATACAACTTCAAACTACTATTAATTTTCTAATTATTTTAAACAATCGTCGTTTTAATACATTTTGAAATAACTT
>JBBPBT010001185.1:3400035-3415953 GCA_037974875.1 Cicer bijugum
AAAAAGAATAATATTGTTGATATTTTAAAATATAAAATATTAAATTATCACTCAAAATTAAAATAAAATATAAAAGACTAAAATGTTAACTAAAAATAAGTTAAAAACAACCGTGCTATTTAACCTATATTTTAATCAACATATTATTTCTTATATTCAGTAGATTTTTTTATAAACTTTGGACAAATTTTAGAAATATACTTTTGAATCACGCTAAATTTAATATCCTATTATACAAACATTTGCAAATATTATTTTTATTGAAAATGTCTTTTTTTAAAAATATATATAAGTTAGAGATTTTGTAGCAATGAATAACGTGTACTAAAATAGCTTACCGTGCCATTAAGGTGTATGTAAGGCCCTCGTCAACGTACCTCAACTTTTTTTACTTAAAAATGATATCATTTATTCAAATTAATGCAGTACATTAATTGAGGAAAATATAAATTTAAAATCATTAAAATCGAACAAATTCGTAATTTTAATAGCATTACAAAAAAGTTTAAGTAAACGATTTAAAATCACAATTTTTTGTTTGTGTAGTGGTAATATTTTAACTCTACTATATATTTCAGAAAGACATATCACATAACATAATATGCGAGCAAATTTACAATATTTAAGTTAATATCATAAAATGATGGAATGCATACAAATGTTGATGACATTAAATAATCAATTGGATATACATTTATTATAAGTTTATCTATTCATCTGAACTAAACAAACACTACAACAAAATGATAAATTAAATAATATCGTATTTAGTGGTAACCTTTAGCACCATTGAGATGGGAGACCGCTCATGATCACATTTTTTAGGGGAGTCCCGAATCCCTTTATGTATTAAAATTTTAGGTTGAAATATGATGTTAAAGTTTATTGTGGATCCTGAAGCATTTTACTTGTTGCTTCTCCTATGCCCCCCATACTTTTCAACACAACTTAGTCTAATAAAAGAGTGTGCTCACATATAAATATGTTTTGTTACTATGTGGATTGTATTGTGGGTTAGTAAGAAGAAAAATTATTAACTTATGTGTGTGTAATTAATCATGTATCACCGTACTATATATACATTAAACATTTATAAGATGAAAATCTCATCCTTTGTTATACTCCCTCGATTTTATTATGTTTGACATTTTAGTAAAATATTTGTCTCATTTAACTCACATTGTACAATATCAATATCAATTAAATAACACTATTTTTTTTCATGAATCCATTCATCGGAGCGGTAATAGTCGTAGAGTGTATGATAAAAATACAAACTAGAAAGATATATAATCTTCTTAAAAATGTTAAATGTATTTTATAAATCACATTTTTTTAACTTTATGCGACAAATAAAATAGAATAAAACAAATGCTAGTTGGTATTGTGAATAACATCGACAATAAAGTGATTTAATGATTGCGACCAAATTGAAATTCAACTAAATAAAACATAATGTATGTTTGAAAACTTTTTATGTATGCAAGTGATATCGCAAGTCAAACCAAAAGTTACCACATATAATTTCAACTTTGTGTCTGTTTAGTGACGAGTCATTGACTTTCCAAATACATTAATAGACACTTATGGTAAAATAAAATGTTAAATAATAGAATACATCTTTATTATATTAATATTCAAAATCTCATATGGTTGGTCAACAAATATATAAAAAAAACTCAATTAACTACCAAAGCAAATTATCCTTTCACAATCTAGACCGTTGAATACAAAATAATATCAATCATTGGATGAAAATGAATTGGATCACAATAGAAAATATTTTTTCTTTCACCTCCTAACCCTTTTAGGCAAAAATATTAGAAGCATATATAGTGCTGCGTTCAAACCACACCTTGTCCAAAATTGTGGATCCTAATACACTTTGCCACCAAAACAAACCAACACTAATTAAATGTATTTCGCGTGCTACATATACATAAATAAATAAACAGAAAATAGTTCACCACAAAATCACATTTCGTCTATTTTTTTTCACCATGACAATAACACCAAATAATGTTAAACCATAAATTAGAACTATTTCATATCTTAGTAACTTGTAATGCATCCACAAAAAGCTAAAAAACCATAACTCAGAATTGAAAAGGGTAATAAGCAATATATAATATCACCATCCATGGTAAAGGCAAAAGCCACGTGGACCCTACTCTCATACCCATGAAAATTGAAAAAATCCAAATGGCGGATTCCAAAACCGAAATTCAACTCAAATTTACAAACCCGCGAGATCCGAACTAATATGGATTCTCCTTTGTAGCGCCCAAATTAAAATCGCACCAATTATAAAAATTAAAAATCAATAATAAAACGCTACTATATAAAATCACGCATAAATTTATTCATTTTTCGTTTTCGTGCCCAAAATTTTCTCAAAAACAAACTCCACTCTCTCTTTCTCTCTCTGTTTTCACAAACGGAGGTTAAAGAAAGAAGACAAAAAACCCTAAAGTTTTTCGAATTGTGTTTAATTGCTTCGATTTTAGTGTTTTCTAGGGTTTCGATGCAGTGAGTGTGCAAGATCTGCAACGAACGAGACTTGAATCACGGTAACAATGGCTTCCACTGATAAGGAGCTTGAAGAGGAACTTCTACAAGCAGGGGAAAAGCTCGTAGATCCTCCTTCTTCCGTTGATGACTTACTTAGTCTTCTATGTGTAAATAAACACACTCTTCTTTTTCTCTTTTAATTTTGTTGAATTTTTTATTTCTTTGTTTTTTTTTTTCTCTCGCATTTTGTTTCGTTTGTTTTGTGCATGGAGCTTGTTCGCTAGTTTTTCTTTAATTGATTTTGCATGTTGTTGATGCCATGTTTTTGATCTTATTACATGGATTCTCTATGAGTTTTTTTGAATTGTTTATGATGGCTTATTGCTGTTTGTTCATAATTCATGATCTTCGTTAAATGTTTGGGGTTGAAAAAACTGAAAATAAATTGTTTGTAGAAATCCTCAATTGAGTGATGTACGTGATGAAAAAGTATTGAAAATAGAATTAGAGTCGTACACAATTCTTTATGTTTTGATATTTGGATTGTAGATTTGTGTGACGACTTTCTCAGTTGCCTCATTTCTTGAATGTGCTGACTAGCTAGGTTTGATTGGTGATAATAATAAGTCTGCTAATCTCAAAATTAGTTTGGATGTTGGCATCTACTGATTAGGTTAGGCCAGTTTCCAACAAGTAGTGTAAGTGGAAAAAGATGAATTGTTTGTTTATATTGAGTCCATTCAGATTTTTTACCTATTCTATGAGAATTAACTATCAGAAACCAACTATATATCTGGGCATAGGCGGTGCCATCAAGTATATGTCTCCATTTGTTGTAAATATATTAAGCTCTACTAAATTTGTTTCTAGAGAAAAAGAGGGACTAAGGAATGTAGGATAACTAGTTTTTGTAAGCCAAGCTAAAATATGAAATTTAAAAGTATTACATTATTGGTCTTTATAGTGCCTCTCGTATCGCATTTAAATTAGTTATGTTTGTTATTGATTTTAAGTACTGTAAAAATTTAGGAATATAATATTTTTCTTGGGCTACCTAGTACTCTATTTATAAGGAAAAAATGGTACCGATTATATTCGTTAATCAATAGGGTTTTGAATGCGTTTTCTTAGCGTGGGAAATTTGATATCTTTGAATTAATGAGGTATAATTTTGATTGTTGTAGCGGTGTACTTTGTGAATGTAAATTAGTTCCTTGACATCAAGTAAACGGAAAAAAAATTACAGTGCAAAATGTTTACCTCTAGTGGCTGGTGCCTATGATGCAATTGTTGTCAGATAGCAATCTGAATTGTAAGATTGCAAAATATTATGATCTTGCCACCTCTGAATGAGTTGGAGCGCACATGAGTTCACAGTTAAGCGAGATCCTGTGCAAGATCACAAATATTGTGAGATTGTTTCTCTTGCAATCCCTGATAAATGATTTCCTTGCCAGGATGTGCGTCCCGGCTCCTCCTAATCCGTGATGGAGAGTCTCTCAACCTTTGCTCCTTTGCCTCCAACAATTTCTTGTCCTGCAAGTGGTGGTTTCCGACAAATCCAATCACTATTTGGTTTCTGTTGCTCCGGTTCGTAACACAAGTGCTGCAACGGCACGTTGTTTCCGTGAGTGGGCAGCAGCAGCCAGAAGATGTTTTGTTTCTTATTCCTAGATGGGATGTCAGGGCACACTCTTATTTACAATTGGGCTGTATTTTGTTTTTGGCCCATGTGCTCAGTCACTAAAGTGGGCTCTTTTATGGAAAAGGGGTAAAAAGCTTGAAATAATAAAGGCTAAAAGGGTTCATTAAAATTGGCACATATCATCCATCTAATAAACGTATAGTTTAATGCAAATTTTACTTTGATATAAAAATACCATAATAATCGAAACCAAATAATATATATTAAGTAATAATTTCAGTGTTATAAAAATTTATAATCAACATATATTAGTCTTGGCAGAGCTTTCGGGTATTTTGAATGGTATTCATTTGCGTATTCAATGTGGTTTTTGTCGGATCTTGGTGGAGAGTAACTTTCTAGTTGCTATTTATCTGTTGGAGGGTGGTATTTCCTCGGGCTATCGTTATCATATTCGATTATTTCCTAGATTTATTACCTTGTTGGGAGGGATGTGTAGATCAGATAGACCAGGTGGGAATGTCTTAGCCAACTTTTGTTTTTCTCGATATACGTAGGATTTTTAATTGCGTTGCTGCTTTTCTTTTGTGCCTCTCTTGGGAGACTGCTGGGGTCTGCTTCCCCAGAGGCTTTTAGCTTTGTTTCTTTGGGCCTTTGGTACCATTTATTCAACATACATTAAATAATATTATATAAATGAAAAAAATGAATAAATTATTGTGTTTGTGTGTGTGTGTATATATATATATATAGTTTTTCATTTTGGTAGAATCTTACAAACCTTGTTATGATCCTACATTTTATATAATCTTGCAATCCTCCTCATTAACTTATAGATTTTTACCTAACTGCTTGTGTTCCGCTCATTGAATTTATTTGTGAGTTCTGTTTCTTATGAATCCCTATTACCATAGTTACTTCAGTCTTGGATGTGTGTTTGAATATTTTGTTACTTGTTCTTTACGCGCTTTAATTTTTCCTATGTTGTTAATACTATATATTTGTTTCGGTGGTTAATTTTAACAAAAATTGCAAAAAGTCAAAAAGCATCGTCTAACTTTCCATGTCAACTAGTAACTCTGTTATAGTTTAACAGCATTCATTAATTTCTCATCTCGTAGAAGTTATGTAGGTCTCAAGACAATGGCTGACCAAAATATTTATCCCATCTGCTTGATATTGTGTTTCTTTCTTGGAACTGCAGCAAGTTGAAAGTTGTCTATCAAGGGTTGAACAGTCACCTACTGAATCTATGCAAAATGCACTCTCTCCATCATTGAAAGTATTAATTGCTAATAAACTTTTAAGGCATTCAGATGTTGATGTCAAAGTTGCAGTTGCCTCCTGCTTCAGTGAGATAACACGAATTACTGCACCTGATGCTCCTTACGATGATGACCAAATGAAGGTGTGCTTGATTATTTTCTGTTCTAAATTAAAATTAATTGTATTCGATTCTACTGTTGTGCTCTTTACAAACTATGTCTGTTGAGTTTAATGGTGTCATTTTCTTTCAGGAGGTCTTTAGATTAATTGTATCTTCATTTGAAAATCTACATGATAGCTCAAACCGATGGTACCAAAAGAGGATTTTAATCCTCGAAACAGTTGCAAAAGTCAGATCATGTGTGGTAATGCTGGATCTTGAATGCGATGACCTCATTTTGGAGATGTTTCAGCATTTCTTGAAGACAATAAGGTAAGAGCTGTTGTATATAAGTCCAGCATTATAGCTTCGGGACGTTTTGTAATGCATATCTTAGATTTTATGCTGAACTTGATCATACAAAACCGACTTGTAAGGGTAGGATTATCAAGCTTTATACGCTGTGTTTAGGTTTATATCTCTAGACGAAGTTGGACTTCTGCATATTCATGAATATCAATTTTTTATCCTCATGCATGATATATAATCTTTAGATGCTTGTATTGAGAAATTTGCTTTTGACTGAATGCTAGGGTTGGTGTTCCATTTGGTTCTGAACTTTAATGACTGATATCATTATCATTATTGGTTCTAAGTAGTAAGTATTAGATAATGATGTCAATGTTTCTTTTGTGGTATGCCTTCCTTTTTATGTGTGCAACTGAATGTGGACTTTTATTGCACTCAGTCATTGTATGCTTTGCAAAGTGAATATATATATATATATATATAGGGACCATATCAAATGAGAAGAGTTTTATAATGAGAGGGTGAAAGAGTTAAATCTTGACCACACAACCACACAATCATACATGGATGGTCAAGATTAGAAGAAAAAGTCATGTAATATTGTAAAATGATCATGTGCTACTTAAATAACTCTTAATCATGACCATCCATGTATGGTTGTATGGTTAAAATTTAACCCTTATTGTAAAACTCCTCATTTGATATGCTCCCTATATATATAAGATAAAAGAGGCAGCTAATTTATTTCAACAGTAATTAATTATTAGATTCTGTGACATATTTCTTCACATTAATACAAGCCAGATGAGATGAAATGATTTTGCCTATGGTTTGAATTGAATATGAAATTATTACTAGAAGCAGTAATTGTAGTTGTAGTGTATTTTGGTTTCTTTACCTAGTTGGATGCTAGATGCGTGAATATGGTTCTAAGCAGCTTTGTTTAAAACTTTCAGGGAACATCACCCAGGAAATGTTTTCTTGTCCATGGAAACCATAATGGTCCTTGTTCTCGAGGAAAGTGAAGATATATCTCTTGACTTACTCTCTCCAATCTTAGATAGTGTAAAGAAAGACAATGAGGTTGGAAATTTTATTTCGTTCATTTTAATAGATCATGATTATGAAACTGAAACGTAGTTTATCATGAATTTCTTACTATTGTCTTGGTTGCTGTCATTATGATTCAGGAAGTTATGCCAATTGCTCGAAAGTTGGGGGAAAGAGTTCTTCAAAGTTGTGCAGCAAGGCTTAAACCGTATCTAGTGCAAGCTGTGAATACCTTGGGTATTTCTTTGGATGATTATAGTGATGTTCTTGCCTCAGTATGCAAAGATACATCAGATAACTTGGCGCTAAATGATGTATGTGCTACTAGTGATCATGTGGTGAATTTCATTCTTTTGGCTTGACAAGTTTTCTTCATGAAATAGCTTATGATTTCGTTTGTTTTTGGCCCAGGTACATGACTGCAAATCAGCAGAAGAGCCTGTGGAGGAGTCGGCACAGGTGTGTCTGTTCTATCCATATGTTTTGTTTTTCATTTGGCTGTTCTATTTTTGACCCTCCAGCTTGGGGACACTGGAAGATGTCAATTTTTCTTCATCAGGTGGATAGCGAGATTACAAAAGAAGCCACACCACCTCAACAAGATAATGCTGCTGAGGACAGATCTCCTAAGTCTGTAATGAGCAATGGCATTGCGCAGGCTGGAGAAGATGATGCTCTAATAGATTCGAAATCCCTAAAGAATCAAGATGATACCGACTCTTCTGTTCTGTCAAAAGGTAATAATTTGTCTGGTAATGATTTGGACATTGTAAAAGTTGACAATAAAGAACAAAAGCCGGAACAAAGTACAAAGAAGGAACAAAGTACAAAGAGGGGAGTTAGGAAATCGAGCTCTTCAAAATCGTCAAAGCTTTGTAAGAACTCAAGTGCTGTTAGTGAGAAGGAAGCCGAGAAAACAAATGACTCTAAAAGTCACATCAAAGAAGTTCCTAGTTCTCTTAACGAGGATGGTGTTGTTGAGGCTACTGGAACTTCAGAGAATGACAAAGAGATTAAAGTTAAGATTTCATCAACTAAAGAAGGTGACGTTGAATCTGATGCTGTTGTGTCTCCTTCACCAAGTGAGAGCAATCATGATGAGAATCGCTCAAGGAAACGTGCACGGACAAAAAAGAAAGATATCTCTGTGAAACAAGTGGCTGCAGAAGATAATTCAAAACGGGTGTCTGAAGGAACATGTGATTCAGAAGTAAAATCAACAAAGCCATCAGCAAAAAAGGGACTTGGTCGTAGCGCTGACATGAAAATTACTACTTTTGTTGATGCTGTAAAAAAGGGTAGTGGAAAAGCAGAAGAAAGAACAAAGGGTGATGGTGGGTCATCCTCACGGAAGTCGGAGGAAAAGAAAAGGAAGGGACAGGAGAAAGGTAACTTAGAAAAGGGTCTAGCAAGATCTTCCTCTAAAGATGAGGATAAGGTACTTTTGTGCTTGCTGTTAGAACATTGCTTTGCTTTTATTTATTCATATCAATGCAACATGATATATTATTTTGTCCAAAAATAAATTATTGACTAATTTTGTAAATGTTTTAGGCAGTGGCATCTTCACTTAAGTCAGCTAGGAAAACAACCAAAGATGAACATCCAGAGGAGACTCCTAAGACAAATTTGAAGAGGAAACGCACTTCAGGAAAAGAAAAAGTGTGAACCCTGCTCTGTAGTTTTAGAATTTTGATAATAAAATTTATTATGCATTGTCCTTTGGAACTGTCCTTTTAGTAGCTATGTGGGTTATGTGCTGGACTTTTGCAGTATGATTAAATGTGTTGATATTATTTTTTAATATGATGCTGGTTTGTTGAAATAATACTGATCAATGTCCTTATTATAGCAGAGGAATTAATTAGTTGCAAGTTCATGTGGGCTTCCTTATTTTTAAATGCTATCTGTATTTTCCTATGTTGTTCCAAAATGCTTTCCACTATTTTTTGTTAATTACACAGTTTTTATTTTTCTTCTCAGTTTGATTGCTGATCTTCTGACTATTGTCTCAGGAGTCTGATATCAAGAAAAATGATGAAAGTCTTGTTGGAACACGGGTTAAGGTTTGGTGGCCAGATGATGAAATGTAAGTTCATGGTGGTTCTATATTTGCGACATACTGTGATCGGTTATTTTAGTTATGTAGGATCTGGGACTGGGAGTGTTGTATGCTATTGGATTTGTACTTGTTGCATACTGGGTTGAAACAAGCTGTTGTTTCCCTGCTGTATATGGTTGAGTGATCTTTTTACCTCTAATCTTGATCACAGTTGCTTTGCGTGCCATTCAGATCATCATTTTATTTCTGTCAGGACTGAAGGGGATGGAAAAGTTAATCAGTTAAAGGTGCTTAGTTAGATAAATGAATAGGGATATGTGAGGTTAGGTAATGATTCAGGTTTTGTAACATTGGGTGAACAAAGCATTTGCTATCCTCCTAAATTGAGAACACTTCTTTGCTCACAATGTCTCATACTTTTCTCTCTCTAGATTTTTTGTCTCCAATACCCATTGCATCCGGTGTTCATTTCCGGGTATCAGGCACTACTCCATTCTTTTATGTGCATACTGACCTCACTGTTTGAGTTGACACAACCCAGTCAGAACGTGCAGACCCATTACAGTTGTTTGCTGTTACATAGGGTTGTATGTCCCACTTGATTTGACCAACTCCCAGTTGTTCTGCCGTCTTTTGGCAATACTAAATAGCGGACACCTGTTTTACACTCTTTTAGGAAGCTCCTTGTGGCTCACATTTCTTTGGCATAGCTGGCTGTTCTGTTTTTGTCTCTGCACTTCAGCTGCTATTGCAGGCTTTTTGGGCCAACCTATGGCTGGATTACTGATGATTTTGCCTTTAGCTAAGTATGGCTTTTGGGTGTTGATAATAATTCTCCTTAGTTTTGTGTACTATTAGTGTTCTGAGCATCTAATTTGTAATTTTGTCGGCTATCTTTGTTGTAACAATTGCTTCATGCCTGCTATAGTAGTTTTTGGTTTAGCTACCTGTATTCTCTATCTGGGACTACCTACCAACTATGGTTTGTCGACATGGTTTGAGTTAAAGATTTTATTGTTAGGGTTAATTTGTTTGTCTCTTGTTTTAACTACTACTTATATAAGCTGCTAAGTCCTAATTGTAGTTACACCACCATATTCTGTTAAATAAACTGTAACTATGTTGTTTTCATGAAATGGCGGTGGTGCTTGGGTGAGATATATTTTACCTAGTAATAAACTAGGGGTCATGCTTTTTTTCCTTCTTGGTATCTAAGTGTATGATATGCAATACTCCATCTCGAGGTTCACCTGTTCACCATGGTAAAATAGTGATATATATTCTACACAATCTTTTGCAGGTTTTATGAAGGTGTTGTTGATTCGTTTGATTCTTCCATTAAGAAGCACAAGGTGATTTGTGAGCTATATTACCGTCTCTTTACTTTGCCATCCCCTTCCAATTTATCTCCGTAAAACTTTTGTACTTCTGTTTTGTTATATAGATTTACCCATTTGAAAAGTAATTGTACAAATTCTGCTATTGTAACAAATTCAAGATAGCTCTGTTTATTTTGCAAAAATATTTTCTATTTCACATGTTGTATTCACTTTTAATTGCAAAAGAATAATCTACGAGTCTGATTGGCTTCAGAAAACATTTAGTTTTATTTACAATAGTGTCAACTCATTGGTTCATTCACTCTGATTTTTGTTTTCTACTTTTGTAATGGAAATGTTGAAAACAAATTTTTTGTATCCACTGTTTCCTTGGACAATGCTTTGGAAACATGAAAAATGTGAAAATGTGGCATTTTTGTAATTAAAATTGAAAAATAAAATGAAAATGTAGACCAAACATGCCCTTGTTTTCAAAATATTGTTTAGAAAACAGACAATGGGCTTGTTTTTATTTTCAACTTTTCATTTTCTGTTATAATTTATATTTACAAGAAATGGAAATAAAAAAGTTCTTTTAAACCAAAACAGACCCATAATTGTTATTGAATATACAGAGAAAACAAGTTTTTGTTGGGCAATTAGAGATGAATTAAGAAATGGAAACACGAATTGCTGTTCAAACTAAACAAGCCCTTCATTTCTTATATATAATGTTATTTTTAAAAGGTCAAATTATATAATTCATGAGTTGTGCTTTCATACTCTTCTGACTGTTCTCTCTCTATTTTAGGTCTTGTATGATGATGGTGATGAGGAGATATTGAATTTTGAAGAGGAGAAATGGGAAATTATTGAAGCTGCTGATCCAGATGGGGTAGGTTTCTCTCCCTTGAATTTCGTTTCTTAATCTTTTTGTATGTCTATAATAATAATGCAATTTTTTCTTGTAACAGGAAGAAGGAAGTCATCGAGCAAGTCCCGATCCTTCTGATGATATGTATGTTATGTTGTTTTTGTTTATTTTAGACGCTGTATATGTTGTAATGTTAGAAAAATCATCGTAAAATTATTTTGCATCGATGATTGTATTTTATTTATCAGCGTAGGATATTGGTTTAGAATTTCTGTTTCCTCTCAAAAGATTAAATTGGATACAACCAATTTGTTGCTGCATTTGGAAATTGTGTTTTCTAACTGACCTTTTGCTTTAAGATTTTGGGTTTGTGCATTCAAATTCACTTGTTTATTTGATTATATTTAGGCCGCTAAAAAAGAAAGGGAAAACAAATGCTGGTGAATCAAAAAAGGAAGGAAAGAGGGATTCTTCTTCTAAAAGGTTAGTGAAAGTTGTGAATTAATGTCTTTTTCTATTCTTCTTTTGAGGTATCAACTTTTTACTTTGATTTCTAGTAGTGGTGGAGTTACATCAAGTAAATCAAAGGGGCCATCCGTGAAGTCTAACCAAAAGTCCAAGACTGTTGGCAAGTCTGAGGGTGAAGTTAGTAGAAAATCTAAGGATGCTGCACAAAAAACTGGTGGTAAATCAGAGGATCGTTCTCTGAAAAGTAGTGGTAAATCTGAGGATCGTCTTCTGAAAAGTGGTGGTAAATCTGAGGATCGCCCTCTGAAAAGTGGCAGTAAATCTGAGGATCGTCTCTTGAAAACTGGCGGTAAATCTGAGGATCGTCTCTTGAAAACTGGTAGTAAATCTGAGGATCGTCTTCTGAAAACTGGCGGTAAGTCTGAGGATCGTCCTCTGAAAAGTGGTGGTAAATCTATTGATTCTGCACACAAAAACAATTCTAAGAAGACAGATGCTTCCAAGATAAGGAAATCAAAAGATGATGATGTTGACACACCAAAGCAGAAGCCTAAGCAAGAAACCCCGAAAACTGGAAAACCCAAGCAAGGAACTTCTAAGATTGCATTATCCTCCAAGACAAAATCCACCAAAAGTGGGAAGTCTAATACTAATGGCACTGGCAAGGTGAAATTTATTCTGCCAAAGACAGAAGATTCAGAGAATTCAGAGAATGAGAACTCAGATGATTCAACAAACGAGGTTGAAGACAGGAAGGTTAAGACACCAAGTTCGTCAAAGGCTGGAAGCGAGGTGAAGAGCGGAAAGAAACGTGGAAGAAACTAGAAATGGATGTCTACTCTGCTACTTGCTCGTGTTTTGCTCAGCAACATTTGGGATATCCCTTTCTGTAGTCATCTATTTAAAAGTTTGTGTTAATCCTCTAATTATTTGTAGCAGTCTCTGTAGAAGTGTAGGCTAGTTTAGTGGGCTAGTTTGTACTATTTTCTCGCCCCCTCCCCCCTCCCAATTATAGGTGGATTTTATTTGATGGTGATAAAAGAAAACGTTCGGTCAGAAACCTTGTTAGAGAATGTTTTGGCACTTCTGGTAATGATAGGTTTAAAACTTAACTACCTGATTGAGTTGTCTTGAAAGTATATGTTGCATGGTACAAGACCTGTTGATGCTATCACAGTTAAGGAACAAAGCTGTGGGAATTAGCCAAAGGTGTCAAAAATGGGTCGGCTCAGTGGGCCAGCCCAGTTGGCCCACATTTCAGTCTGGTTTGGACTGTAAAAGTTTTTTTTCCCTCAAAAGGTCTTGAAAGATTAATTAATTCAGGAAGTATTTTTGGAGACTTTTGACATCATTGAAGGTGAATAAGAAACCACTCAAATAACAACCAAGTATTTTTTATCCAGCCACTTAAGTAACAACCAAGTCTTTTTGATACAGTCCATTTAGTCTAATTTAAAAATAGGGTTGGGTTGGGATGGCCAATTAGGGTTAGAAGAAAAAATTAAACCCATTTTTTCCTTCACAAAATAATTAAACTAAACTCATTGTTAAAAATTTTTTCACCTTAGTTTTTCAGTTCATTTCAATTTACTTGTAAAGCCTAAAATAATCTAAAATTACTAAAAAGAAAACTTCTTAAATCTAAAGGGTCGATTGATAAGAACAATAGTTTACTCAATTACTTTTATAAAATATAATTTAAAATATAAATATAATAATATAAATCTATCCAAGTAAAAAAATAATTAATAAAATTTGATATTAAATTTTAAAATAAAATATTAGTAATTAATTTTAAACATGTTTATGATTCACAATTATAAAAATATGAAAGTTAATTAAAATTTTAAAATACATATAATTTATTTATAAGGTATTCTTGTCATTTACACATAAATATATATATATATATATATATATATTTACATTATAACAAGTAAAATATAATTATTTAGTTACTCATAACTTTATTTTTAAAATTTAAATTATTTAATTAGTAGTGTCAATGGATAATTTTAGTATAAAATTATTTTATTTTCTTTTGTTAATTTATAATATTTAAAATATTATAAATTAATTTTAAAAAAATTAATATGTAATTTTTCACAATGATAGTTTTATTATTTAAATATAATATTTATTATATCATATGATGAGTAGATGTATATCAAATACGTGACAAAATAAAATATTATCGTGTTACTTATCCGCGAATCAAATGAAAATGACACATAAATATAAGTTACACCTCTTTTGTAGTGTTTTTAGTAGTTCAAAAGAAAAGAGAGTTGAGTTGACCTCATTAGCCATTACATACCACACTGGTTGCGTTAAATTTAAATATTTGTAACCCATCTATGAACTTTGGACCATTTTAACCACATCGAGCTGAGTGGGTTCATTTGACAATTTTAGAAATAACATCTATATAGTTCCAAATACATGTTTGAAGGGTTTAGATTTTCTACCGTTAGAGTATTCACAATAGGGTTTTGAGTGTTCACATGGTATTGAGGATTTTGTTATGGTGATCTTCTAGGAGATTCATTGTCTAATCTACTACTCTCCCGAGTTTAGTTTAGTTTAATATTTTTGAGTTGTGAGTGTTAGTACACAATTTTGGGTAGCCGTCAAACAAACCAAACGGTCGCAGTGCTTCAAATTCAAACAGCACTCGAAACAATAAACAACAAAAAGTATATACTATTAGGAAGGAACTGCAGTTAGGATCGTGCAAACTTGCTTTAATCAAATATAATAAGTACAGTATAAGCCACGAAACTTGTTATTTTTTGTTTTGGTAAAAATTATGATTTGGCTTTTGCCAACAGAATATTATGTTTTGTTAAAAGATACTTTCAAAAATGAAAATTATAAATTTAACAATATATAAGTTTTATTATTAAAATTATTCAATGTTATAGGGTTCATAATATAAGTATAGACTTTTTTTATAAAAAATTATATACCATTAGGACCACAACAAAGGTGGTCACAGTAACAGCCGCCCCATGAAATTCACGGTCTATTATTAACACCTCAGTTTTTCAGAGATAGCAAGATTTTTTTGGAATATAACTCTACTTTTTCTTTAGGTTTTTCTTCTTCTTGGTTGACCAGAAATGAGGTGTTTTTAGATTATTTTTTATCTTAAATTATTTATTTTTAATTTAAATAAATAATTTTCATATAAGTTATATTATTTTTTTTATATTTTTTATTTGTGATCTTGTTATTTTGAATGTTCATTGTTATATTTTTGTTTTGATATATTATTTGTTTAATTTTTTATTTTGTTGTAGTGTTCGTTCGATTTAAATTGACAGATTAATTATTGATTCCATCAATAACTAATTTGTCAATGTTGTATGATATAAAAATATGAATATTCTGACCACTTTAATTTTATTACATTATCTATAGATATTATGTCATTTTATATTACTAATTTAAATAATGTAAATATATTACAAATTTCGTTTTTAACAATATTAAATGTATATTTATATCTATTGTATTATGTCTATTTAAATAAATAAATATCATTTATTTATTTAAATTTTAGATATTAAATAAAATTTTCTCTATTTTTTTAATCTATTTATAGTCTATTTTGAACAGGAATAGACACAAATAAATTAAAAAAATTAATGATGGTAAAATCTATTATCTCTCCTGATGAGTCATAAATAAAAAGAGTAAGAAATGGAGATGATAGAAAAGCGGTGTTTTAATAGATTTAAAATAAAAATAAAATTGACCCAAATAGTATTAAGGCAAGTCCACTATGTAAAATTCCACCGCAATTTCATACTTTTGGAAACACACGTAATTAGAACCACGCATGACACAACTACATAATAACTAGAACTAAGAAGACTATGAAGCAATGACACGAAACTACTTTGCTCGCCATCACTCAACTCAGATGAGATTCTTCTAGAATTTGATTTCTATTATATATATATATTTTTTGTAATTAAACTAACTACATGCACATTCTTTCAATATCTTTTTTTGTTAATCAAACAACACTTCACATAATTCAATATATTTGTTAAAACTTAACAAAACAAATAATAACAAAAATTTATTTTGAATCGAATAGCCAAAGTTATAGAAAAATACATTAGTAAAATTCATATATATTATTTACTATATCACATCACATTACTTTACCGAAACTTAATATTTATAAAAAAAATAATAAGTAATTAACATGGATTGAATCTAAAAAATTTCGATATTATATATAAAGTTAGTTAATATACTTTAAAATAAAATTTATATATTAAAATATTTTTTATTTTTTAT
>JBBPBT010001185.1:3436513-3466685 GCA_037974875.1 Cicer bijugum
TAAGTAATATTTTATGTATTATAAATATAGTTATCTTATAATATTACTTTATTGATTTGTAATAGTTGAATATGATTAGAAAAATTAAAATGATAGAAAATTATGTTTATCACAATAATTTATAAATTTATTATAAAATAACTTATAAAATAATTTGATTGTAATATAAATTATAAATTATTATCAAATTGTAAAATAATTTATAAATATTAATTTATTATAAATAATTGTAAAATAATTTTATAAGTTTTATAAGTAATATTTTATATATTATAAATATAGTTATCTTGTAATAAATTATAAATTTATTATAAATTATTGTAAAATAATTTTATAATTCATAAATTTATTATAATATAATATTATCAAATAAATTTTGGAGGTATTAAAGAAATTGTGGAAGGAAGATGAGAAATATGAATTAAAGAGATTAAAGAATTTGGTGAAGGAGGAGGATTTGAAAAATATTTGTATAGGTGGATGAAATAGAATGAGGTGGCATTCGGGAGTGACGTGACATTCGGAGGTCTGTTTTAAATATAAACTAGATGCTAACCCGCGCAAAGCGCGAGTATATTTTTATTTATTTAATTTAAGTGATTTTAAAAAATTAATATGAAATTTTATTTTTTAATTTAGTATTTATATTAATAATATATATATATATATATATAATTTTATCAATATAATTCATAGAAGACAAGTATCAATTTAGAAGAATGACTTGAATAAATAAAGTAACTTATTAATATTGAGATCGATGAATATGTATTTGACAATTAAAATTAAGAGAGATACAATTGAGTTATAAAATATATTACTTTATTGCTGAAACTAAAAATGATTAAAGTGAAATAGTTGAAAATACATTCACCTTGTATTTTACTTTATTATTTTTATTTTTCTCACTCGATCATTTTAATCATTCATCTTTGTAGTAATTGTGAATTTTTTTTATTTTAAATCAGATATATTAGAATTTTAATTTACAAACATTCAAACAACACTAACAGAGTAATCATAATGATTAATATTTTGGTTTTAAAATTGAAATTCAAAATTTATAACAATTACAAAATATTAATCATCAAATAATTATAAATATACATCAAATACAAATAATTGAAAATGAATTACTTTAATTTCATGTCAATTAACACTATAAAACAATAAATTTAATTTAAATAGTTTCAGTAAAATAAAGCCGGCCAAAATTCAACAGACATGACTTTGTTCATCATTTCTAAATATTTATATGCTATATATATATATATATATTTACCAATATTAAAAAATGAAAATCAAATATAAATATTTTTTGTTTTTTCACTCGATCATTCTAATCATTGACCTGTGTGGTAATTGTAAAAAAAAATTATTTTAAATCAAATATATTAGAATTTTAATTTACAAACATTCAAACTATTATTAATATTAATAGAGTAATCATAATCATTAATATTTTGATTTCAAAACCGAAATTCAAAATTTATAACAATTCAATTACAAAATATTAATTGTCAAATAATTATACAACAAATATAAAAAATTACAAATAAATTACTTTAATTTCATGTCAATTAACACTGTAAAACAACAAATCAAATTTAATTAATTTCAATAAAATAAAACTAACCAAAATTCAAAGAGTCATGACTTTGTCCATCATTTCTAAATATTTATACACAATATATTTACCAATATTAAAAGTAGAAAATCAAATACAAATATTTTTTTTCTCACTCATTTCAATCATCAATCTTGGTGATAATTGTGAAATTTTTTATTTTAAATTTGATATATTAAAATTTTAATATACAAAAATTCAAACTATTATTAATATTAATAGAGTAATTAATATTTTGGTTTCAAAACCGAAATTCAAAATTTATAACAATTCGGTTACAAAATATTAATTGTCAAACAATTATAGGTATACATCAATATAAATAATTACAAATGAATTACTTTAATTTTATCTATTTATATTTGACTTTTACTTTGAATATTGGTAAATATATACAATATATAAATATTTAGAAATGATAGACAAAATTATGTCTCTTTTAATTTTAGTCAATTTTATTTTACTAAAACTAATTAAATTAAATTTGTTATTTTATAGTGTTAATTGACATTAAATTAAAGTTATTTATTTGCAATTATTTGTATTTAATTTATAATTGTAATTGTTTGCCAATTAATATTTTGTAACCGAATTGTTATAAATTTTAGATTTTAATTTTGAAACCAAAATGTTAATGATTATGATTATTCAATTAATATTAATAATAGTTTGAATGTTTGTAAATAAAAATTCTAATATATCCGATTTAAAGTTAAAAAAATTCAAAATTACCACAATGATCGATTATTAAAATGATCGAGTGAGAGAACAAAAAATATTTATATTTGATTTTCTACTTTGAATATTCATAAATATATATAATATATAAATATTTAGAAATGATGGAGAAAGTCATTTCATTTCACTGAAACTAATTACATTTAATTTGTTATTTTATAGTGTTAATTGACATGAAATTAAAATAATTCATGTCAATTAACATTGTAAAACAACAAATCAAATTTAATTAATTTCAATAAAATAAAACTAACCAAAATTCAAAGAGTCACGACTTTGTCCATGATTTATAAATATTTATATATTATATATTTACCAATATTCAAATTAAAAAATCAAATACAAATATTTTTTGTTCTCGCTCGATCATTTAATCATCAATCTTTGAGATAATTGTGAAATTTTTTATTTTAAATTAGATTTATGAAAATTTTAATTTTCATAAATTCAAATTATTACTAATATTAATAGAGTAATCATAATGATTAATATTTTGGTTTCAAAACTGAAATTCAAAATTTATAACAATTTGGTTACAAAATATTAATTGTCAATCAATTATAAATATACATCAAATGCAAATAATTGCAAATAAATTACTTTAATTTAATATCAATTAACACGATAAAATAACAAATTAAATGTAATTAGTTTCAGTAAAATAAAATTGACCAAAATTTAAAGAGAAACGACTTTGTCTATAATTTCTAAATATTTATATATTATATATATTTATCAATATTCAAAGTAGAAAATAAAATACAAATATTTTAACTTTAAATTGGATATATTAAATATAAATATTGAAATATATATAATAGATGAAATTAAAGTAATTCATTTGTAATTATTTGTATACTTATAATTGTTTGACAATTAATATTTTGTAACCAATATTAATAATAATTTGAATGTTTGAAAATTAAAATTCTAGTATATCCGATTTAAAATTAAAAAAAAAATCACAATTACCACAATATATGCAGACTTCTACGATAGATGCATATTTGTATTCTGAAATTTAAAATGATTTAATTTACTCAATTCAATTCTAAACATGCTTAAAATTATTTGAATCAAACTTTTTCAACTGCAATTTGTAAGCTACTCAACAGATACTACATTGAAGTAAAACTAAGAATATGAGACATACAAAGCAAAGTGACACTTAAAAACAACTAAAGAAGGAAAAGAGTTTAGAAGGGTGAGGGAAAAATATTAATGTATAAATATTCCTTGTCATAGCATTGAAACTTGGGTACGATGGGTTGTGAAGTTTGCCGGCTGGTCTCATCCCAACTTGGATTTGCTGGATAGTCGCAATGATAGAATTTGATGTAAGAAACTATACATAACATTAAGTCACTATGAAACATATTGATTTCAAAGATTGCATAGAATATAATTGAATTTATGGCAGAACAAAATCAGAAATGGACAAAGAGAAGGAAATTTTTTGTTGCAATGAACCAACTTATACCTATTTCAATGTATCTTTAGAGTAGAGTCGGCGATTTTGAAGAAGAAAGATTTTGCAAGGATAGAGCACAAGAGGAAAGAAGAAATTGTTGGAGGAAGTCATTAAAAAATTAGGGATTAGAGGGATTAAAAGAGGGACAAATTATTTAGAAACTAAGTAGAAAAAAAAATGAAGTGAAACATAAATACACAAGAGAACTCTGTACACATATGTTTTTTTACTGAGGTGACATATGTTTGCAGAAATACTATGAGGTGGCATATGTTTGCACACGTGGAAGGAATACTATGAGGTGACATGAGAGTATGTTTTAAATATATATAATAGATAATAGATAATAGATTATAAATAATTGTAAAATAATTTTATAATTCATAAATTTATTATAATATAATATTATCAATTAAATTTTGAAGGTATTAAATAAATTGTGGAAGGAAGATGAGAAATATGAATTTTTAATTAAATATACACAAAAACAATAATTCAAAACTTAATTTATATGGATTAATTTTTTAATTAAATACAACATTTTTTTTAACTAAAACATTGTTTATATTTAATTTCAGGTGGAATATTTATATATCACTTGTGACACATATATTGATTATTATCTAGCATCGGTTAGTTAAATTGAATATAAATCTCATTAAATATTCTCTTAACAAAAAAAATATCTCATTAGATATGGATAGAGATCCCTACAATTTAATTTAATAATGTATTTAGCTCTTGGTCAAGCTCATTGTTTACCTTTGAAAATCCTTCATTTCCTTTCATTTTCCATACTTCAATCACAGAAATAAAAATGTTTTTTAAACCTTGAAGGGGTAGTGGATTCACATCATGAATCACACAACAACAAAAAACAACTTTTTTAGATAGTTTTTTCTTTCAAGTTGAGTATTGAGTTTCCCCCTAAATAACAGTATATAATAATGCTGGAAGAAGACAAGAACCATGAAGATTCAATAGCTGAATCTCAGAAACAAAATGAACCCTCCAAGGGTATTTGTGTTTGGATTTGGATCTGTGTTTGCATTCCAATTAAGTGGTTTCAAATGCTTTCAAGGGAAATGCATTGGAGTTTTGTATTTGGTGTTGTTGTTGTTTATGGAATAAGTCAAGGTTTTGGTGGAGCTCTTGCTGGTGTTGGAACTAAGTATTATATGAAAGATATTCAGAAAGTTCAACCATCTGAAGCACAGGTTTATGCTGGAATTACTTCTATTCCTTGGATTGTTAAACCTTTATGGGGTCTTCTCACTGATGTTTTGCCTATTCTTGGATACAGAAGAAGACCTTATTTCATTTTTGCTGGTATGTATTTAATGTTTATGTTTATGTCTTTTATTATGTTGTTCAATTGGGTTGTGTTATTCAGCTTAATTCATGTTTTAGGTGGGAATTTTGATTATTTGGTATGAAAAAATTGTATCTTTTTTATGTTTTTTTTGTACCCTTTATAAACTTCTGGTATGTGTATGTAATGTTCATGTCTTTTTTTATCTTCTTCAGATGGGTTGTATGTATTAAGCTTAATTCATGTTTTAGGTGGGAATTTTGATTGTTTATTTTGAAAAAAATTGTAGCTTTTTATTGTTTCTTTGTTCCCTTTATAAAGTTTTGGATGTATTGTTTTCCTTGATATTTATTAGTTTAAAATGAACTTCAATGGATGCTGAAGTGTTAGTTTAGTTTATAGGGTTGAAGCTTAGAAGTTATCAATGGTGAGAGCATACTCTACTGTACTTAGATGCTATGGGAGATTGGGCTCTTAGTCAAAGGGTTTTGAAAAGGGTCTTTGACCATTTTGGTGGTTGCAACTTCAAGGATTTTGATATCTACTAGACTGTGGTTTAAGTCACATTTGTATGTGATTCTCTATATTGTGAAGGACTGAGACACAATTGCCATTTAAAACCGTGCTCATAACTACTTCTGGTGCTTTGTTTTTAGTTTTAATAAATGGATTTTGTTTGGGGGGAAAAGTGAATTAGGATCTAAGGAATACTATTTTTAGTTTTTGGGTATTATCTCAGTGCTGAAAATTGGGTCATTATCTCCTTTGACTTCAATTCTCAAGATGTTATGGGACTTGATATAGGTTTCATACAGTCAAATGCAGCCTCAATCGCATTCACATTGCAATCATAGAGTTGGTGAAAACCTTGATGTCGAGGCTTAGATCAATCACGAGGATGGAAGTGATGGAATCTCTAGGAAGATGAAATTGTATGCATTGTGTATTAAGCATCAGTGAAGTTAGATTTTCTTCATAAATGAGGAGGCTTGTGCATTTCATGTGTTTCTTATTGAGGATTAATATTGTCTTTTATCACAGATCAATTCTGCCTGCTGCAAGTATTGTTGAAGAGATTTATAATCTTCTTCTCTATTAACTAATTTAATAGTCTGAATTTTGTCCCTCGTTGATGATTACAGGTCTGTTAGGAGCTATTGCCATGCTTTTGTTATCTATGCATGAAAACTTGCATCTTGTGTTGGCCATTTTATCATTAACAGCTGGAAGTGCTGGGGTGGCAATAGCAGATGTCACCATTGATGCATGTGTTGCACAAAACAGTATCTCTCATCCTTCACTTGCTGCTGATATGCAAAGTTTATGTGCATTCAGTTCTTCTGTTGGAGCACTATTAGGATTCTCCATTAGTGGCATCTTTGTTCACCTCATAGGCCCTACGGTTAGCCTCCGGAAATTCTTTTACCTTCATTAACCTGCAAAGTTTTTTCTTGTCTTTTTATGTTCTTCATAACTTTCCTTTTTTGCAAGCTGATACTTTTTTTTCCTCAAAGGGGGTATTTGGTTTGATGACTATACCAGCTGGACTTGTAATTTTGGTTGGATTTTTGCTCGACGAGCCTCGTGTGCACAACTTGTCTTACAGACAGGTATAACTTGCTTATGCCATTTCCATGGTCCTAATACACACTTAGAGTCTGTTTGAATTGATTTATTTGAGCTTATCTACTCGTATTAACACTTGTAAGATTATTTGAGAGAGCTTATTAAAATGATATGTCCACTAGTTGTTTTCAGCTTATTTCCATAAACTCTCTAAGATAGCTTATGAAAACAACTTATAGTTTATAAGAAAGCAATTTGACTTTATTTTATCTTTTGTTATAGAAATAGCTTATACATAAATACTTATATGATTTCTAACACACTTATGTGATAAACGCTAATAATGCACTTATATAATAAGTGCTATAGGCGCTTAATTAAGCTATTTATCAAAAAAGGGCCCTAGTCTGATATTCCATGCTCTAGGTGAACCAAAATTTTGTGGATGCTGGAAAGGCTATGTGGACTGCATTGAAGAGTGAAGATGTATGGAGGCCTTGTTTATACATGTATTTATCCCTTGCACTGAGTTTGAATATCCTTGAAGGAATGTTTTATTGGTATACAGACTCAAAAGATGGACCATCTTTCTCTCAGGTATTTGATTACTCATATTCATTAAATGTTATTGAGTTTCGACATCTGTTATATCCATAGTAGTTATTTACATTCAAAGAATGCTTAATAAGTTTCAACGTCTTTTATCTCCATTAACTAGCAACTGAACATAATTAACAACATATTTAAACTGTGCTAACCAACTATTTTGTTGTCGATTTCGGGTGTCAAAACATCGTTTCGATAACCTTTGTCTTGCATTTTTCTTACACAGGAGAGTGTAGGTTTCATATTTTCAATAAGCTCAGTTGGTTCACTTTTAGGTGCAATACTATACCAATATGCCCTAAAGGATTATGCATTTAGAGACTTACTATTTTGGACTCAATTACTCTATGGTCTATCAGGGATGCTTGATCTAATTCTAGTCTTGAGATTGAACCTAAAGTTTAATATACCAGATTATGTCTTTGTTGTGATTGTTGAAAGCATAGCTCAAATGACAAATAGGCTTAAATGGATGCCTATGCTTGTACTAAGCTCAAAGCTTTGTCCTTCTGGTATTGAAGGAACATTCTTTGCATTGTTAATGTCAATTGATAATGTTGGACTTCTAACATCATCATGGGGTGGTGGATTTGTACTTCATGTGCTAAAGATCACAAGAACACAGTTTGATAATATTTGGTTGGCTATTCTGATCAGAAACATTTTGAGAATCACTCCAATTTGCATGCTGTTTTTGGTTCCTAGAGTTGATCCTAACTCTTTCAGTCTTCTTCCAAGAGAAAGTGTTGATTCAAAGGTGGATATTGATGCTTCTGAAACCAAAAATGTTGAGTTGATGTCCCTTGTACACAGTGTTGATGGTATATAGCAGCTCAGGGAAAATACATTCTTTTGTATTCTTAATTTCATATACAGGAAATTACCAAGCAAATATTTATTTTCAACTTTTTTTGGTTAGGAGAAATAGGAGAAGGGCATAAGTTTGCTCAATGAGAAAGATGATTTATTTATGCAATTTTAATTGTACTGACTAGAATATCTTTCTATAAAATGTAATATAAAAATTGAATGTTTCCAACATAGCTTAAGTGAGTGATTGAGCTGGTACATCCGAAGAAAGTGTTGGATTCAAATCATGACTAGGAACATGCCGGAGTAAACTATTATTTTAGTTTTTGGAAATAAAGTACGTTGTTATTTTGATATCAGATTCAGTAAAAAAAATTAAATTAATCTTTGAATAATTAAATTTTAATTTTTATGGTAATAAGTTGTATATTTCATGGGCTATTTTGATTATTTGAAGACTAATATGAGTTTTTTGTTCAGTCAGAGATTAAATGGTAATTTCTTATACTTTCAAGCAAGATAGTCAAAATTTAGATCTTTTTCGAATTGACGAAGGTTCACAAGATGGTAAATCATGAAATCATAAAACTAATCATAAGTTTCTATTAAATTTAGAAATTTATATATATTGCATATAAATTCATACATATGTCTATGGAACAACATAATTTGGTAAAAATAAACGACAAATCATACCCAAATATTTAACGAAATTTTTATTTTGGATCACTATATTCATTTTTTATTTTTTTAATAAATAGAAACATAGAATTTGAGAGAATGAGGCAATGGTTTTGAGAGTGTTCAAGGGAATTCTAAATCATGTAAAATTTATAGAGAAGGGGGAAGAATTTACTGAAGTTGAACTTGTGTATGTGAGAGAAGATGTGCAATGAATCATTGTATTGGGACTGAAATTGCAAATAATTAGGAATTAGTGGGAGAAACCAAAGTAAAGTGCAATTAATTAAGAATTAGTGGGAGAAATTAATTATTTTAGCGATGGAGAACCCTTTAAATTGTGGTGAGACTAGGATTTTGAAACCAGGAATCATAATTTTTTTTTTGGAAGTTTGGTTCTCAATTCGATCCACAAATACTACACAGCTAAAATACGTAGAATCGTCTAAAATCATCAGTTCTCCTGTCGTGTATGAAAATTTTGTCTTTTCATTCTTCAGTTAATTTATATTTTTACTCGTCATCGAGTATGAAAAAAGACAGTAAAATTGTAAGATTTTTTATTTTGATTATCGTATTTTTAAAAACAAAAATAATAATTTATTTATAAAAATATATATTTGATTCAAATACATTACGACTTTTATTTATATTTATTAAGAAAGAAAATTTTGTGAAAGACAAGTCTAAGTAGCTTATATTTACTCTTACTTTTTACATTCATTCATTTTTTTATACTTGATCTACGACATTTATTTGCGTATAAGGTGAAAATATTAACAAAAGTAATGACTTTGAAATGACAAGTGTAAGTAGCTTTGTCGTGTGAAACTAAGACATTAATTCAAAGGTGATAGATATCCTTCCGAGGATGAATCGATGGTTGCCTGATGCCACATCAGCTTCGTTTGATTGTGATCTTTCCATCCAAATATTAAATAAAAGTTTAAATGCAATTTTAGTATTTTTATTTTGTTTAAAATTAATTATTAAATTTTCATATTTTTAAAATTGAAATTTTAGTTTATATTTTATAATGTTTAGAATTTTTGTTAATCCCAACTATTTTTTATGATGTTGTATGTTCATTAATGATACGACATGTTCAAATTAAATATAAGAGAAAAACATTGAATAAAATTGTATTTTATCTAATTCAAATGTGTTATCTCATTGTCACATTATCAATGAGCAAACTACCTCATAAAAAATAGGGGAAGATCAACAAAATATCATAAGTTGCAATAAAATAAGGAGAAAACCCCAATTTTAAATAAAGAACCACTACAAATTAATTTTAATCAAAATAAGAGAATTAAAAGTGTATTTAAATTTATTAATTTTTTTTTGATAAATTTGAGCTTTAAGATGTAAATAAAAGCTTTTAACTTCTTTAACGTTAAATTTTAGAATCAATCAATAATTTTGACGTTTTCAACGTTACAACTTCGAAAATATGAATATTTCGAATATTTTATTTTTGTCACATTTATAGATATTTTGTCGTTTTATACTATTAAATTAGATGTTGTGAGTTTGCTAGCAAGTTCATTCTTTTTCAGTTTTAAGTACTTTAAATTATAGTGTTTTTAGTTATATAATATTTATCAATTTAAAAAAATTAATACCATTTTTATTTAAAAAAAAAACCTATTAAAATTTACAACATAACTTTTTTAAATTTTTTATTTAAAAAAAAACCTATTAAAATTTACGACATAACTTTTCATTTAAAACTTGAATTACACATAAAAAAAACTTCTTCAGTTTCAAAATTTCAAAATATAAGCAAAAATTAAATACATTAAATTTATTTATCTCAAATTTTACTTATATTTGAAAAGATCTCAAAGAGTTAAGAAGTCTTGGATGGTTCACAAGCATTTAAAGACATAATTTACCTTTTCTAAATTGAGCAAATCACTTAACCATTAAATGAATAATTATTATTTTATGCACATGCATAATTAGTCATCCACTTACTTCACCAAATTACTTCACCAAATTACTTCATCTGGAATAATGAAGTTATCAAACAATATATCACAGAAAGAAATCAAATACATAGAAATAGAATGAATTCAATTCCACAAAAAAAGAAAGAAAAAAAAAAACATAGCTACAATCAAAACATACATACAAATTCAATACAACTAACTAACGTCCAACACTCACAAGACTATTAGTCATATGTGGTGACACAGAAACACAATTAGTAGTAGATTGTCTTAACGTTACAATAGGAGGAACACGATCATGCATATCAAGTGGTAGTTCAGGTAATGCCATTTCAAGTTGAAGAACCTTAATCACTTCATAAGCCTTAGGCCTTTCTTTATCATTTGAATGAGTACACCATAACCCTACAATAAGTAAACTCTTCATTTCACTAACATCAAACATTTTATTCAATCTTTCATCAGCAGCACTCATAAGATTCCCTTCAACATAAAGTCCCCAACACCAATTCATCAAAGGCACATGAAACTCACCCTCTTGAAAAATCCTTCTACCAGTTGCAAGTTCTAAAGCTACAATTCCAAAACTATACATATCAGATTCTTTACTAGCCCTTCCTCCATTGATGTACTCAGGTGCTAAATAACCATAAGTTCCAACAACACCTGTTCTTTGTGTCCTTAACATTGGATCAACCAGCTTTGCCATACCGAAATCACCGAGCTTTGTGCTGAAATCAGTGTCCAACAACACATTAGCTGATTTTATGTCTCTGTGAAGAACACACTGTTCTGCATCATCATGAAGGTAACGAAGTGCATTTGCTACACCTAATGCAATTTTGTATCTAACATCCCAAACCAAACTTTTCTTGTCACCAAATAAATGTGTGTCAAGGCTTCCATTAGGCATGTACTCAAAAACCAATAGAAACTCACCTTGTTCATGACACCAACCTATGAATTGAACCAAGTTTCTATGTATCAAACGGCTTATGATCCTAACCTCATTGATGAAAACTCTTTCTGAATTCTCAAAATCAGCGAAAATCCTCTTGACAGCAACAACTCTTCCTAGATAACTCAAAACACCTTTGTAAACTTGTCCATAACCACCTCTTCCAAGCATTCTATCATCAGAAAAACCATTAGTAGCTGCAACTAGTTCACTATACTCGAATCTTCTCGGTATCGTCCCTTTATCCAAATCAAATTTCGCCGAAACAGGTCCTCCATATTCATCCAACCCATCATCAAAATTCTTTCTTTTTCTCTTCAATATCATCCAACCAACAACACCTGCTATCAAAAATACCAAAATAACAGGAACAACCACTGCAACCACAATCACAACCACATTCAACTTCTTTTTCTTCAACCCTTTACCTTCATTTCCCCCGAACAAATCCACACTCGAATTCAAACTCGAACTAAACTCCCAACTATGAATAACATTACTCTCAGTCGAAAGCCCCGTCGAAGCCGAAAATCCAACATTCACAAACTCAGGTAGCTTCTCCATAAGATCAATTCGATACGAAATACTCGAATTTCGTACCAAATCAGCAAAATCACTATCACCTTTCACAATCCTCCTCTTAAAAGACCAAAAAACTTCCAAAATCTTAGTCCTAGAACTATAATCAATCAAAACATAACACAATCTACCAAGATTATTATCAATATCAAATCTCCCAAAAGCAACAGAAGTCAAAGCATTATCATCAACACCAACATGTTTCATTGGTGGATCAGTTGACCCAATAAAAGTATCAAACTCAACAGCGACAACATGGTTCATAAGAAGATCACTGTTTGTTGTAGCATTGAAAAGACCAAAAACACCCCCAGCTGAATTGGGTGGAATTTGGTAACCTAAAGGTGCTAAGTAAAAAGCGAAACCATCGCCAAACGACGTGTCGTTTAGTTTATCAATTGTGAAGGTAAAACGGGTTGTGAAATCGGTGAGAGTGTTGGTTGTGTTGTCGTATAAGTGTAATGGTTGTGAATAGATTGCTCTTCCTACGCGGAAAAGGTAACTTACTTTGTTTAAGTCGATGGAACCGTTTGTGGATTTTCCGTCACCTTCGTATAACATGTTTTTTGCGACGGTTTGGTCGTCGAAGTTTGTTATGTTGAAGGAAAGTGAACTTGTTTTTTGAAGGGAAAAAAGTGTGAGGAGGAAGAATACTAGAAAACGAAGAAGAAGGGTTTTGGAGAAGTTAATGATGTTGTTGGAGGAGGAACAAGATGAAGGAGAATCCGACATGGTTGTTTGGTTTTTTTGTTTTGTACAATTGAATTTTTTTAGAATGGCTGCTACTATGGTTTTTTTGGATGAATAAAAGGATGTGCTAGTAGCAACTAGCAATGCTAGCTAGCTAGTAGTAACCATAATGCGAGTGAATATCCCGTCTTAAATATAAACAAGTGTTAATAATTTAATTAAATATATGAGAATGTAGTGGTGAAACTGATTCAACATGTTTCTGCGCTTGAGGTTCTTTGTCCAAGTTAAGTTAGTTGGATTTATTGTTACCGAAACAAATGTATCTATTTTTGTTGATTCACATAGGAGAAAATACTATTTAGTTAGATAATTTGAATTTATGAGGTTTGAGCTGAATGGTTACCATCTGAGCTAGTTATTAGTTATATTATTGTATAAAATAATTGAAGATAACTAAAGAATAAAATTGGTTGGGCAGTATTATGAAAAGATTCTATTTCTGTGTGCGGAATAGTTTCTTGACTTCAATTTATTTTGGAATTGTGCGCCGATAATTGATGGATGACAACGTGATATTGTTCTTATAATATAGGAATTCTGAATAGTTGATTTTGATTATAAAATGAATGAAATTCAATACATGGGTATACCCGAAATGATTTTGTTTTGGTTATGATTAAAAAAAGAAGGGAGTACTTGAAAGTCCAAGTTGGCTATGGAAAGTGCATAACTAATGATTGATATTAAGTAATATAAACTTGTTGCCTCACTGCCTTGAGAAAAAAAGTAATGCTAGTCAAAATTTAAATTTAAATTTAAATAGTTCATCGTTTATTCATTCTATAAACATTTATTGTACTATTTTGGATTTTGTTGAACATAATGTACCGTCAACCTTTTTATAAGGGGTAGGTGGCGTAGCCACCTCATGGCATGCAAGTTGCTATTAATATAACTAAAAGGAGTTAATTAATTAACCTGGATTGAACATTCAGTGTATACTTCGTATCCTACTCATTACTACGTGAGACTTGGAATCTAGTAACACATGTTAGATTAGATGACATTTTTTCAAGAAGAATTGACTAAGGAAAACAGTTGGAATTTTCATATATAGTTTATTTCTTTTATATATGTGTATAATTTTACTAATATACATAGGAATTTCAAATTTCAATCCAAGTCATAATGTGAACGGAAAATCTGACCTATATAATCAACCTTTACAGTAACTATATCACATTCAAACCTTTAATTTCTACGTGCAATTAATAGTTAATATCTTACCTCAAATATAATAAACCCATAAGTCATGTCGAATAAGAACTAGCAATTGTATGACAAATTAAATTATAGATGTGTATAGGCAACTAAACATTGCAGCTTACTATTAAATAGTACAAGATGATTATTTTTCTTTAACAAAGACAAGCCTTCTAGACATAGAACACATGACAAGGATAAAGTAAACCATGCCACAACAATAATTTGTGTCTGAAACTTCCTCAACACTAGCTATTGATATTATATTAAATACACCATGGGCATATAGCCCACATAACAGACAGGTTCTGCCTTTGGTGATTTACTTTACATTTAATTGCTAAAACTTTAGGGATCGATCAATGTGCCAACTTCTTCAAATGTTGAAAGGTTCGTTGCTTAATCCATTGTCGATCATGTGGCAAGTAAGCATGAATTGAACTATCATAACTGCAAGTAGAAACCAATCAGCCAATCATTAATCACTGCCAAGGCAAACCACATGCACAAAGAAAGCTCAATATATAAGAGACAACTACATACATAGACAGTTGAATTAAGAATTTAAGATATAACCTAAGTTCCACTTCATTCTCCGATTTTTTATCTCAAGAGGGTCAAAAGCAAACATATGATACAGAAAATGCATTAATTCAGTAAGTCCTTAACTTTAGGCAAAAGAAAGGGCACATGGAGAAGAAGGAAGTGAAAGGAAGTAAAGACCAGTGCCACTTTTTCTAAAATACTTTACTCTATCATTATCAAGGGTTTAAGACCTATTTTCAGACTCAACTTCGACCAACTTTCTCACCCATAATCTTAGTTTTCATTAAATTCATGGAGAACAACAATGTCAACCGACATTAGTTTCTCAAACAGAGCGACAATTACATTTTTGTTTTCCTTGATTTATATTGCAGTGTTTCAAACAGAACCATCTAATCCTAGTTCAGCATCAAATTCTACGTGAAATGAGCAAGCAACTACAAAATCAAAACAACTTTAACCATAAAAAACTCAAAGCATCAAGATATCCTCTTGCTTTTTCTACCATCTACTTTTCCTCTTCTCTTTTCACTGAATATAATTGAACTTTTTTTCAAAATCATAAAACAAAGACGAAGCATATATCTACTCCGAATTCAACTAGAAATGAGCAAGCAACTACTGAATAACAAAAACTTATTATTGAATCATGAAAAGCTCAAGCATCGGTATATTCTCTTGCCTTTTCTCTACCATCTACATTTTCTCTTTTCTTTTCATCGAATATAATTTAACATTTTAAATAAAGTAATAATAAAACACAGACAAATCATATATCTTTATCTACTACAAATGACCAAGCAACTACTGAATAAAAATAAATGATCGTTGAAGATTGAACCATGAAAAGCTCAAGAGTATCAGTATATTCTCTCTCACCTTTTCTCAACCATCATATTTTTTCCTTTTCTTTTCACCAAGTATAATTTTAAATTTTTCGAAAATCATAAAACACAGACAAATCATATATTTATTCAGTATTAACATATCTGACTGTATTGAAAACCTATGCATGCACAGACTTTAGAAAGAGAGATAGATATATACACTAGAGCGCTCATGTCTGCAAGACCGTCTATGAAGTTATAGAGATCCATAATATCATAAGAGAGATTTCTGATGGCCGGATTCAACTCCTTCAGTTTCTTTTCATACAGTGCACATATGCCTGTAAAAGCACATGATTAGAACCTTTGTTTAATGCTGATAATAAATACATACAAATCCTCAACATATAATATAATATGAAAATAATATAGGTTGTAAATCCCGGATAGAGGTGCGCAGCAGCCAGCCTCAAAACTGGAATAATGGTGTAGCATATTGAGGAACCCAGCCTTAAAACTGGAATGATGGTGTAGCATATTGAGGGACCAGGAAAGGCCGCTATTCTAATATTTTTTTATAGATCTTAAATACTGTTTTTAAGAAGAAAAAAATCACGTGGATATAAAAACAGTTAAAATATTATAATTTTTTTCTCAGATATAAAAACAGTTAAAAAAGAGTAAATGTTAAAATAACTGTTTGTATATCTGAAAAAAATCTAAATATGAACATGTAAGTCCCTGCTCTTCAGAACAATGAAGCTAAAAAATTGATCCAATAAAAATAATAATAGTTATAGTTGATAATATATTTTTGAGAGTTTTTTGGTCCAATTTTTTCAGATTTATATTCTGTTCCTTTTTTATTCTATTATTTGTTTATTATTACTACTTTTTTCCCTAAAAGCCTAAGGGTCTCAAAGGCCCTTTTTTTTCTGCAGACAGGTCTTAAGGTCCCTAATGTATTCTTCTTCTCCCTAACCTAGACCTAATAGTAATGATGGTCTGTAGAAATATCTGCCACACATAACCAGCAGCTACATAAATAGAAGAAAAACGAGAGAAGCGGAGAGGGAGCTTGTGTCTAGAGCTCAAGATAAAAGCTTCACGTTGGAAAACACAGAATTGTTGCAAAACGCAGATCTTTGTGGCTAGAAACATTGACGAAATCCTATCTTATTTATTTTCCCTTCCCCTCATCTGGCAAGGCCCTGTAGGGTGCTCCAACCATGTCTTCAGCTGAAATATTGGGCCACAAATGCATCTTCTTATTAGGTGCACCATCCATATACGACGCAGCAGGAAGCACAGTGGCAACCCTCCTCCACCATGATAGGGGCACGCTATTTGGTGCTATTAACAATCTAGATTTTATTTGCCAAATGTATAATCCTAGAGTAGATCACCAAGAAGCAGTGAATCATCAAATTATCCATATATTGAGACAGTATGTTTGATGTTAAAACCTCCTATAGACTGGCATAAATTGCCACAGTCACTGCTCACCAAAAACCACACAACATACTGATTGTCCAAAACACATGAGACTTAATTACCTCATTCAGCCAAACATCAGAAACTTTAAACTGGGACAACAGAGAATCAAAATTTATTATAAGAATAAGAGAAGTATATCTTATATATGAAATCCAACACACCTCCTGAAAATATTTAAAACTATAAATGACTGAAGATGCAATATTCATTATACAATATTCTGTCTCATATTATCAGACAAACACTATTTATGTAAGCAACAAAATGGTTAGGATTTTAATTATCGCAAATCAGGATTGCATTTAAATTGAAGGTTCATTTGATATGTGCATGATGTTAAGGGAGGTTAAGGCAATTGGAAGGGGTTATATGGTTAGGTTGTTGCCTATCAGAATTAATACCCATGTTTGATGGGTGTTAGAGAAATTTCAGGAGAGGCGTAATTGGCATTTTGATGGGTTAAATTCTTAGTCGTCTGCTAACGAAAATAGGTTTGGATAGAGTATAAAGGTAAGACGGCATACAAAAAGAAAAGAAGCCCTGAAATCACACACAACGTTTTATTGTGTCACACAGTCAAGGAGACAGCAATCTGCTGCTATAATTAATAAACCTCATCATTTACAATCTATATAAAAGAAAGAATTATAACAAGGCTTTGAGCTTCTGTAATAGTTAAGAAAATCTTTCTCAATATTAAAGTAAGAAAACAACAATAAAAGGCTTTTCTCACTAGGTGGAATCAGCTACATAGATCAAACTAAGCTAAAATGCCCAATCATAAATCAAGTATAAAGCAAAGCACTTGAGTCAAAATCATTTTTAACGGTTTAACCTATAGGTTCTCTAGGCTTCCTTTACCTCTAACCATTAGATATTTATCTAATTTATTGTCCTTATTTAGGTCTTCATAAGTCTATTCATCTAATCTATTCCAGTTCTCTAGGAACCTTTTAGTATGTGTTTTCTCAAATTAATGATAACCGTATATTAGTCTTTCTTGATGCTATTGTACCTTACATCAACTACATTATCATTCTTCCTGTGCCAAAATCCACTATTTCCAAGGTCACAGTTAAAAGTTAAAACAAAAATATTACAAAGACAATGCTTAAAGGGAAATAGAGAAAGACTCTCATTGCCTTCTTCTCTCCACGGCGTCCTCCCCAATTAGCGCACTGCGAGTGAATTGATATATCACCGTAATTCCAGCTCATTAAACCCATGTATTATAATAGGGGAGATTGTACCCACCAAGAGGTTTTGGTCAATGTTTAGAGATGAGAAGGAAATAAACTTTTAGAAAATAAATTGTTTCCCCTTTTCAAAGTTTTATTGTCACTGAGGCGTGTGAATGAAGTGGTGATTCTTTTATTTTTTATTTCTTCAATGACACCATGCAACCATGTCTTCAACAATTTGGTTTCCTTAATTCTATATTATTATTTTATTGAAGAAAGGTAATTTTGTGCAAGAGATTGGAACAAAAGTGCAACAATACAACAAATTAAGATCTGAACACATCGAGAATAAAATAATATATTGCAGGGATCCGGTGATGAAGAACAAAATAAAAGGGACTATACGCAGAGATGAAGAAACAAATAGCCAAGACCAAAAGTGCAGAGATAAAGAACCAAGCAGCAACAGTCAATAGGTGATGTGGGAATGCAGAGGTAATATTCAAAAGGTAGTAGGAGACTGAGATTACAAAGATTGAGATTGAAGTGCAGAGGAACTATTCAAGGAAGGGAGGCAGTGTTTGTGGTTGTCAAAACCAGGAAGTGGTCTGGGGGAACACGGAGAACATGGTGTTGCACGACCAGTACAATTTAGAATTAGTTTTAGGTTATTTTTTAATTTAGTTTATCTAAATCAAATTAGATATAAGTTTATCAGATCTTATTTTGGCCAAGAATTCACGCGGTGAGTTACTTGTTCATGAATTAATTAGAAAACATAAACACAAGTAGTATTTGAAATAAGTCAGAAGCTATCATTCCTTGCACAGATGAGTGAAAGCTAATGAAATTTTCTACTATTGACGAAATTGCATATAAGAATAGAAGAAAAATAAGGAAAACCTAATAAAGCATAAAATTGTAGTGAAGTGAAAAGCAAATAAAACAGCAGCAGTATTGTTAATTAGTAGTACCATCCATAGCTTGAGATATGGAAGCATAATCCATGAATGTTCTGGTTGCTCTGTTCTGAGATGTTTGCATTAGAATAATCGTGTGCCGATTATTAGCCTGAGAAAAAAAGACACAAACGGTTATTGAATCTGGCGAGGAAGCACGTGATAGAAAAAGAAGAAGTTGTTAGCGTGAATGAGGATAGACCTAATTTAATGGTGAAAATATGATATTAGAGAGAATTGGAATGAGGTGAATGAATCTTACCATAACTGAAGAAGAAGAAGAAGAAGAAGAAGAAGAAACTCTCGCTCGAATAATTCTCGCTGGTTACTACGCCACTCTGTACTTGAATTAAAAAGACTCGGAAAGACCCTCTACGGACTAGCTTGTGTGCGATCACCGTCCTTCACTCACCCGATCTCAACCGTTTGATCAAGATCAATTATAAAATTTATAAACTCTAACGATTCAATCTTTCTGTAAAACTAAACCAACGACTTTAATAGTGGTTCATGTGAATCTAATGATAAATAAAAGGCATGTGCACGGTGTGACACTATTTTGTTTGTTCACCCACCGTAGAATAAAAACTTAAGAAATTAATGTAAATCCCTAATATAGGTTTATATATATATAGAGGATCCGTTCTAAATTAAGAAAAAAATATTATTTTTCATAAAGAGTTAGATACCTAAATAATTTAATTAGTATAAACAATTTGTTTACGGTATAAAATTTCTAAGAGTATCTCTCACGGTAGTCAAATGAGTTCATTTTGTAGTTAGGTAAAATTTAGTTTTATGCGAGTTCACTATTGGAGATGTGTGTTCTCAAGAAGGAAAGATACTTTCATCACGATTACCTTTTTTTATTTATTAATTTATGAGTAATAATAAATGTATGACTTGGTAGAGGTGAGATTTATTCAATGAACTCATAAATCCACCTTTAGAGTAAAAAATAAATAAATTATTTCAAGATGATGTGGCAAATGGACTCTATTTAATAAATTTATACCGTTAAGATGGTATCTAGTTCAATTGACAAAACTCTTTATGTTTATAAATATTTTCTACAACAACAATTCATTGTGTTTAAAAGGTTCATAAATGTTTTAAGAAAATATTTCTTTTACTTATGAATATTATATTTGAGTAACCAAAAATGTTTTATTTTCACTTTTAGTTGAAATCATGATCACATAAATATTACAATTTTTTAGTGACTCCTTTGTAGTATTCAATATTTTTATGTAAATCGTGATTCTCTCTAATATAAACCACATTTAAAAGTTTGTTTTAGGCCTCTATAAGTGTGATTGCCAACTCTATTTGCATAATAATTTCATGTCATTCCAGTATGAAACTTTTAAAATATGAGAACACATGACATGGTTGGTCATTAGGTCATGCTAGATTCTTATCTTTCATGATAAAAATGAAACAAAGACTAATTTGTGACCATGAAACCAGCCAAGTGGCCAACCCATCCAAACTTAACCTCCTTCACTTAAACAAAGCTTACTTATTGATTATGACTAGAATCAATACTGTAATTTAAACTTTCCATAACTACAAAAGATCAAAATAATTGATAAAAAGCTTGTACATCAAGTATTCTTCAAAAATAAAGGGTTAGTATATACTATACAAAAAAAAAATCTCTAAACTTCTGTTTTGGCTTTGACAGGCACAAGCTCCAAGGTTTCTTCATCAACATTACCATCACTCTTATTAATTTCACATACCTCAGAAGGAATCAATTCCTCATAAGGCCCTACATTAGGTACAAGAAAAACCAAAACAAGTGTAACAAATCTAAGCATGTCTCTAATAAGAACAGCCAACCATAGGTTATTAAAATCAGTTCTAGTAACATGAAATACACTAAGTAACAATCCTCCACCCCATTTGGATATAAGTGCACCAATGCTATCAATGCACATTAACAAAGCAAAAAATGTTCCTTCAATTCCTAACGGACATAGTTTTGTGCTTAGTACCATCATTGGCATCCACCTTAATTTGCCTGTGACTCTTACAGTTGTTTCTTCAATGACAACAAAGAAGTAGTCAGGTATTCCTATGATCAAATTCCAACGTAGAATGAAGATTAAGTCTAATACACCTGATATGGCATATAGGAGTTGTGCATAGAATACTAGGTTTCTAAATGTGTAGTGTTTTAGATACTTGTGGTAGATTAGAACTCCTATTATTGAAGCCACTGCACCAATTGCATAGATCACACCAACAAACTCCTGCATATGCAAAGATAGGAAATGAAACTAAATAAGAAAAATAAATGGTTTTGAAAAACTTGTCCTGTTTTTAGTCTTTAATCATCTGC
Organism: Cicer bijugum; assembly: GCA_037974875.1. NCBI lineage: Eukaryota > Viridiplantae > Streptophyta > Magnoliopsida > Fabales > Fabaceae > Cicer > Cicer bijugum. The sequence goes on from JBBPBT010001185.1 coordinate 3,458,133, forward strand.
AAACAAAATATGGGACCGAGATTGTGTACGGTCGAGTAAAGACCTAATTTAGTCTTTGAAACTGTAGGACACTATCAACCTAGTTCTCTACATTGACAATATTTCAAAACGATCCTTTGAAATTGCAAAATAATAATCAAAATCGTCCATATGCTGGTATTCCCAAGGACTATAGTGATATTAAGTTGGTAATTTCAAGGATGAATCTGAAACTAATATTAGGGTTGCATTTGATAACAGATTCAAACAGAGAGACGAACTTGATGAACATTTCACAATTTTAGGAATCATTTTGAAATATTGATAATATGGAGGACTAAGTTGATACGGTCTTATAATTCCAGAAATCAAACTGTGTATTTATTCACCTATTGTCACAAATCCCAATAGTCATTGCAGTTAGCTAATCTAAGCAATTGAGTACAAATTGTAAGTTAGGTCGGTCTAAATCATACGATATTAAATCAATGGCCGGGATCTTAACTATAATTTCTACTAACTGCAAATGATCTATTTTCCAAAATATGAGACGTACCTGAGAGAAAGCAGGACCGGCTTTTGAATCAGTATACCAGTAGAAATGGCCTTCATGAGTTGTTAGATTAAGAGCAAGCGAAAGGAACATGTAAAGAGAAGGCTTCCATGCTTGTGGATACATTATGGTTTTGTACATGCTTCTAATTGTCATTCCCACATTCTCTACTGCGCCCTGCAAAATCTTGTGTGTTTAGTTGGATTATTAAGAAAACTATGTTTGATATATTCTCATGTCTTACTTTTACTAACCTGCTTCTTTTCATTCTGCAAGTCACTGGTTCTGTTTTCATAAATCACAAAACCCAGCACAATTGTCAAAGCAGGAAAAATTGCCATAAGACCAAGTGACCCCTAAAATAACAACAGAACCAACCAGTTTATCACAGATATTACAGTAAGAGAAAATTAAGTATAGAACATTCCATCAATACGTCACCCCCTGACTAACATTTCATCTTCTCTTCATCATAACATTTCACTGCAAGTGGCTTATATCTTCTTCTTATTAACAAGTTATAATAAACATATATTTTAGAGAATGAATAAAATAATCGCACAGTAAACAGAACTACTTGTCTACTATTTTATTTTTGCATTAACCCCCCGATTTCTTAGAGTAAAGTCCTAGTAATCTGGACTTTGGAATGAAGGTAAGTAAAGTCTGGTCAAGAAAATTGTTTTAGCCATGATTCGAACTCGGGTTCTTCTAAATGATTTGTCTTAAGTGAAGCTCATTAACCATTTGAAGTCAATTATTTGGTTCAAATATGGGTAGAAAGAAAGAAAGAACAAATCTTGAAACTTCATTGTTTGTTTGTTTATAAAAATAGACATACCTGAGGACCAAGATGATGAACAAAGAACCCACTAACAAGATAACCAAGAAGAGCACCAGAAGCAGAACAAAACCCACACAAACTCTGCAAATCAGGAGCCAAACAAGGAACCTCAATACTATTTCTTGCAATACAAGCATCAATAGTCACATCAGCAATTGCAAGACTCGCCGACACACCAACAAAACACACCAATGCCGCCGCCGCACCCAGTCCGCCTCGGACCGCAACCACCGAGGCGGAAACGGTTCCAACGACGCCGGCGACAATAAAATAAGGCCGGCGTCGGTACCCGAATAACGGGAAGGCGTCTGTGCAAATACCCCAAATGGGTTTGAGAATCCATGGGATGAAATAGATTCCAACGTAGAGTTGAACTCTTGAAGGTTGAATTTTTTGAACATCTTTCCAGTAATAGTCTGAGACAAGTTTGAAGAATGAACCTGAGAAGCCTTGTCCTATACCGTATACTAGGAATATTCCTGCTATGAAAGTTGGGTTTAGATGATATGTCAGCATTGATAGCCATTCTATTGGTTCTGTTATGATTGTTGTGAATGAGAGTTTGTTGTTGTTGTTCTTTGTTTCCTTTGTTGGGTTAGGTGAATGATCTTCTTGAGTTGTTGACATTGCTGGGTTTGAGTTTGTGTTGTTATGGTGGTTGTGGATTTATAGGACATGGATCTGATGAGATGGAAGATTTGGGTTGGTTTGACCTGAACAATAAACAGATCGTTGAATTTGGGAGGGAGTGTAGTTGAAGTCAATATTAGTATGCAACTTGAGTTTGGTCAACTTAATATATGCATATTCTTTTTTGTTATTACATACTGTGACTGTTCTTACTCCTAAATTAATATTGCATGCAAAATATACCAAGATCAAGATTTTGTTATTAAAATAACATCGATATCAAAAGCAGTTGACAGCAATAATTGCCTTGGATTAACAAATCAGCCATGCGTTTCATTTCAGTATAATTTTATTAACTCTGCAATCTGACAAAAACCATCGACCAAATTTAACAATAAAAAAAGGCTTGATTTAACTTGTATGTTTTCTAATCTAAATTACGTGACTCTGATCTCTCAACTACTGAATCAAAAAACTCAATTTTCAATAGCATGTTTGGATCCACGTTTAAATCTAGTTTCTCAAATTACATAAAGTTTGTAGAGTTTAATGGACCTGCATCCTTACCGTGAAAAACGTACTTTCCAAATACAGACTAAAGAAATTAGCTCAAGTAAAAAGAAAAATGAAAGAATCAAAAGGAGAAGATAGTATCGCGGAAAAGATGATATATACAGAATTAGAAAATGAAAGGTACTCTCCATTGAAGTTGTAAATTTTTTCCAACTAAAACCTTTACTTCCTATTTTATATTCAAACGTTTGAAGGAAAGTGAAATAATGTTAAAAAAATTTAACGAAAATTCTGGCCATTGATGAACTCTCTCCACATTTTTCTTCTTCTCTATAATATACCAATTATAATTAAGTTAGTGAAGATGCAAAACCAATTTACACATAATTATGTTTATTGTTTGTTATAAACTTTAACTCCTTGTGCAGGCATGTCTTCCATTTTGCTCCTAGGTACAGCTACCCTTTCTTTCTGTTTCCTGGATACTCAAGCAGCAAGTAACTTCTGAATATCCTTCTGAAAAAATGCGAAACAGAAAAGATCAGATTAAGCATAAAATACTTTTGGAAGCTTATATCACCAAATCAAATATATACATATATTCAAAATTCATATAGCAGACAATAAGCTCCAAGACTATTTGCTGAACATTTTCTTTTAGCTTCATGACAATATCATAAAGATCTGTTACTCTCACCTTTAATCTTGTGAAGAAAAACACATTGACATACTTGAGACCTAACTAGTTAATAATTTATTGCCACCATAAGAAGAATTAGAAGCTAGACTTTTGATACTGGTGGAAAGTTTAGCATACCTCAATTTGAAAAGGAGAAGTTGTTGGTGGGTATCTTTCAATGACTTTACCATTTTTATCAATCAAGAATTTCTCGAAATTCCACTTGACAAGATCACCAAAAAAGCCACCAGAACTTGATTTCAGAAACTGGTATACTGGAGCAGTAAATGGTCCATTTACATCAACCTGTATTACAAAACTTCATTAGTTTATTTACTCACATATAAATTTGTTCTGAACTATGGACGAAGAAACATTATCGAACCTTGTCAAAAATTGGAAATTCTGCTTTGAACTTAGTGCAAGCAAATTTCTTAATTTCTTCATTTGATCCAGGCTCCTGCATGCCAAATTGATTGCAAGGGAAAGCTAGAACCTCCAAACCTGGAAAGAAATTGCAAGGACGCTAAAAATGGGTGTCTGATAAAAAAATTACTTCTCAACAAAAAATCTGAATACTGTGTTCAAAGAAAAACAGCAAAGTACAAAATTGAAGTTCAGTCACATTTGAATTTATCCTTTGGAAAGTTTTCGAATTTTCCTACTACGAAAAGAGTCTAAGGGCAAAGCTCGCTCATGTTCCACCATATAGTGACCCTGACATGCTGCTATGCTACCTACATTAAATACCAACTTGGAACAAAAATGGGATGGCTACAACAAACAATTTGGTTCAGCAGTTCAGCTACTTTTATGGGGGAAATCCTTTAAAACGTTGAAATAGAGCAAGATAGGTTGTATGTACAATTTTGTTTTAGGTTTCCCCTGGGTATCCTCATACAGGAGTCAATCCTGTTTGAGAAACGTGCGGATACTAAATGTGAGTATCTCTTCCAGCGAAGGTTCAAAATGTGTTTTGCTAAAAGTGGACGAACTAGACTCTTTTGCTAACCTCTAAGTGGGTTGGTTGAAATGCACATGCATTTTAAAACTACAACCAATAGCATATAAATTTATGTTTGGCCAGAGAAATGCTTAGAAATATGATTATTGTGACCATATCAACACATCCTAAAAACACCAACAACTTATGCCTGAATTTCAATAGGGAGGAAGGGCATAAACTATCTCCTAAACTTATACAAGATACAAGACCCAATGCAAAACAGAATGATTAAAAAAGTATGTAGATTGAGAATGAAGAAGCTACACTGTCCAAATACCGAGTAGTGACCAATAGTCATAATAAAAAATATATATAAGAAATAAAAACAAATAACTATGCTCCATGAGTAACGTACCTTTACTTTTAAATTTGTCATATAAGTGCGACAGTTCTGAGTAGTTTGATGATGTCAAACCGCTGTCATTCAAAGGAAATCATTCAATAGAATCATAATTTACCAGAAACTTTGACGTAAGTTCTAAATTGTGGTCTGCAACTGCAATTGCAGCTACAATATAAAGTTTTAGAAGTTTCTGCAACAGCATTACAGCCACAATTGCATTCGCATCGGCTTGCATTTAGCTGCAATATGAAGAGTCGCAACGTAACCGCAACTACAGTTTAGAACTATAGTATTCGAGTTATTTGATTTGCACCTTTTCAAAAAAAATGATTAAGATAAATTGACTTATCTCTCCTCTCCGGAGCTATGCTTAAATAAGACATACCCTATCTTTAAATGAAAACAAATAACCCTGATATTTTAAATAAATAATATTAAGGTTACCCTGTGAGTTATTTTTAAATGACACACACCCACTGAATTTTAGTTTAACAAATTAAAGATGTTAGACACTTAGGGGATGTTAATGTCTTTTACATAAGAAAAATATGCAATGCATTGTTTAAGCATACCACTCAGAGGAAGTAGGTGCAATTTCCCCTAAACATTATAACTTTAATTAAAAAATAAGGGTCTATCATAAATAAAGTCATACCATTTTGAAGCAACATTGACAATCAAGAGAACCTTTCCCTTATATTTGCTAAGAGAAACATCCTTCTTATCAATATCCTGCATCATAGAATCATAACATTAAAAAGGACAGTGCAATAGTTGGTGTAAACCAATTTTAAACTTTTGGTTAATAAGAACCCTTGATTTTGCCATTTCATTAACACAATTGTAACTCTCATTATAAAATAACTACAAAGTTAAAGAAAAATCTTCTTTAATTTCAAAAAGGGTTTTCCTTTTCCCCCTTCTACAAAACTATACGTATTAACAAAATTATCACAACAAGAAAAGAAAGAAGAAAAGTAACAATTTTTCTACTTCGCACTCAAAACAAATTAAAATTGGAATTGGAATTGAGGATAATACTACCTTGACAGTAAACTCATAAATGGTTTTTTCTGTAACAGCTCTTGCATTGACTGAAAAAGACCTAGTCTTCAAAACAAGTTTGGGAAAATTGAAAGAGGTTTGTTGAGAAAACCCTTGTTGAAAAAAAGGTGATCTTGAAGAAGCAATTGAAGGTTTGAAAGAAGTGGAAGGGATTGGGTTTGTTCTAGATTGATTGAAATCATGAAGAGGTGTGAAGAAAGTTGTGGAGAAAGCCATGGAAGACATTTTGTGTGGTTCAGAACTCCACACACTCAAACTTCTATGTTTTTTTCTCTCTGTAGTTTTGTTTTGTTACCTTTTAATTATTTAATTATGAAATTATATTTTATAAGTGGAATGTTTTGATTTTATAGGGTAGGGTTTTTATGGAGGAAAATAAACTTCCTTCCAATTTTTGTGGCCTCTTTTTTATCTTTTCCGATTAATATGCGTTAATTGTGCATATGCATTTAATGTAATTAAAAAAAATTAATTTACTTGGTATATTTTAATTAGTGAATAGCATAAACAGCCCATATTAAAAAAAATAAATAAATAAATAAAATTGTAGAGCCAACAATAATCTGTATGGTTGACTGGTAGACTATATCAGTACCCATTATTTAAAAACTTAGTGAATGACTTTTAAGGGTTCTCTGAACTAGTTTTGTAAATAGTTATGATATATTGTAAATTTAAGTTGTTTGATTATATTATTTATAATTTTTAATGTATGTCTTTCGCTCTAAATTACAATTTTTCTTTGTTGATTCTACAAATTATTTTCTCTCTTGTATTTTTTGTTGATTTTAATTGTGAGGTGATGAAATTGGTACTTTTAATTAGATATTGTGAAGTGTTGAATAAATCAATTGGTCGTTGACCTCTTTAAGTAGGCGTAGTTTTGTGGTCTAGTAATGTATGGCTTACTCTTTTATTGTGAAGCTTCAACTTTATGATATAATATTTCATTGGTGTCGGGAACATGAACACATTGTATGCATCCAAAGATTATGAAGAAGTAAATTGCAAATTTGACTTCACTCTAAACTTTTTTTGATGTGACATATTTGACAACAACGATTGAACTTTTATTTTGAACATATATTGACCATCTCACTGCTTGAGGCCAGAATTATTGAGCAAATCCTTCTCAAACATCATACATTTAATCATATTCATTATGGCTCTATTCTTCCTCTTAGCAACTCGATTTGTTAAGGAGTGTGAGCATATGTAAGAGTTTTCTTATTTCGTTTAAGCTACAAAATTAATTAAACTCAATTACACTAAATCTGCCTCCTTTATCAATTATTATACAACCACTTGCATTTCCTGGTTCAGATTTTATAATAACTTTAAACTTCTTAAAAGTTTATACGGTAGGGTGTTTGTGGACTGGTTTGGTTCAATTTTGAGTAAATCCGTTCCAATTGAGTTGGATTGAATTCACATATTTTTTAGATGAAATCCAAACCCACTTAAAATGATACATAAGGGATTAGTTTGAGTCGGATTGATAAGGTAAAATAATTGTCATAATTTCTCAAAGAGAAATTCACAGAGAAATTCACAATTTTTATAATTGTTTCAATTTTTTTTAAAAGTCTAGTTGTTGAATGAGATTTGAGAGTGCACCATAATTTCATTGGTAACATTTATTTTGTAGTCACAAACACATTTATAAACTAAAAAAACACATATATTAACTTAATAGTGTTTATAATATTCTAAGTGTGTTATACAATATTAGTTAAAAATAAAAAATTATATATTGATGTAACTAAAGTTTCAAATTAATATAGTACAATTAAGTGTATGGGTTGAATGTACACGTTTATCACTCTCGGTATCTAAATTTGTTGTCCGAATTGAATTTATTCGGACTTCAACAAGTTGAATTGAATATAAACGACAAGAAAGTTTTCTAAATTAAATAAAGCAACTAAATAAAGCTAATTAATTTAGATTATAGATTTGTTTAGTTTTGTAAGAATTACTTAACACCCCTATTCTAGGATAGCTGATTTTTCATTAAGAAATAATATACACGTTTATCTGCTAAAAGTATTTATATATGTGATAAAGTACCTCATTTTATTATTGGATTTAAGCTTGATAGGTCCACAAATGTCATCACAAACCAATTAAAGTTTTTGACTTGTCCTCCATGAACATTCAATTGAGAGTGGTTCTATATGATGTTTGTCACTCATGCAAGCTCCACACACTTTTGTGCTTTAATTAATGATAAGAAGGCCTCATACCCTTTTGAGCTAACACCTTTGGTCCTCTTTGACTTAAGTGACTATACAGTGCCATAAATGAACATTGTCTTCAATTGATATTTTGAAACAAGGTGGAAGAATCAGAGTGGACATGATGACAAACATTCATTTTAAGGACATCGTTGATTACAATATTAAGCCTCTTTCAACATGATTCACTTTGTATTGGCCTTGTTTGGAACACGATACTTATAAGAATGTTATTTTTTTAGCCAATAAGGCCTTATATTAAAGAACAGAAATAGTAAAACAAAAAAATAACAAACACCCATAATATTCAAATGATGGCTTTTATACCCTTCAATTAACCTTACACTCCCTATTTAAAAATTTTATGTTTAAAATATTTAAAATATTTTTAATAAAATTTGAAATTTTTGGATGTACCACTCGGAAATTTGAAATTTCCAGTATTAATTTGTGATGATGCTACCATGTATTAGGCTTACAAATTTTTTTTCTACTAATTTTTACAATTACAAAATTGTTTATTTAATAAAATAAAAATAATTATAATATTTTAAAAAACAAATATTATTTATAAATTAATTAATAAAATAAATTATATTAATAATAATAGTAATAACAATAATAATAAAGTAAAGTAAATTATATTATTAAAATTTTATATATTTTTTGAATATTCTTATTATTATTTTTTAATTACATTAACA
>JBBPBT010001185.1:3472101-3488026 GCA_037974875.1 Cicer bijugum
AGATCATTTTTCATTTCCTTGTCTAATAGAGTAATAGTAATAGTATCACTTTTTCTTGAACACTGTCATTGAGAAAAAGACAAACAGGAAAAAAAAAAAGTAAATTTTAGATGACCCTCTTTCTTTGATTTGATAATTATTCTCTCATCATTATCTGTGTTCATAACTATTATTGATTTGTCATGTAGAATTGAAAAAGTTATGCTTTGTTTTTTATTATTACATCTTTTGGTATAAGTTTTTTTTTTGTAAATTTACTTTTCATGCTTAAAGAAATAAAACTAATGCTTATTTTTTGTTTTTATTTCAGATAGGAATGGGAACAAACCTCAGCATTCCCAAAACTGAAAAGTTTTGTGAAAATGGTGAAAATGACAATCTTAGATATGGCTTAGCATCTATGCAAGGATGGCGTGCAACAATGGAAGATGCTGTGAGTAATAATAATAATTCACTGAAAAATATTACTAGTTTATTTATTAAATTCAAAGTCTTAGTGTGTCTCCTCCTATCATTTTTGTTGTGTCTGCGAGTGGATTTTTCTTAGCTTGTGTTTTTGATAGATATGCATTTTACAGTTGAGATTGTAAGTATATTTTGTGTGTGTTTGGTTCTACGGTGACAAAAATTTATTTTGAATGAATTTATTCGGGTCAAAAGTGAGTTGAATGTAAAGTGATTTACATGTGAATACATTCATGTAAAAGTGAGTTTGAATAATAAATTTGACGCTAAAACTTAATTGTGGAGGCAAAATCAATTTTCAACTCGAGCACTTCCAAACATGTCAAAATCAATTCTAAATCTTTAAAGTCAATTTTATAGTAGTTTTGGATGTTGGTTGTGCATTTGGTAGGGCGCTCTGCTGTTTTAGTCATGTACTGCATAATTGAGCTATGCTTAACGTTTAAATTTGGGAAATGGTGTTGTTTTTATGGATCATAAGATGTAATTTATCTTTAATCTTGTTAGAATCAATTAATCAAATTATGGTATTTGTGGTTCATAGATTGTTCTAGTTGAACGTTAATATGTAGTTGATTTATTTCGTTCTTGGTTCTTTTGCTAGCATGCGGCTCTTCTTGACATTGATTCATCCACCTCATTTTTTGGCGTTTATGATGGTCATGGAGGTAAATTTTTTATCTAAGTTTGGTTATTTGGAATGGAAGGATGGTCGAATGTCGATTTTACTACCATAAGTTCTCACTTAACACATTTTCAGGTAAGGCAGTTGCAAAGTTTTGTGCCAAGTACCTTCACCAACAGGTGTTCAAGAGTGAAGATTACATAGCTGGAGATGTTGGAACATCACTTCAGAAAGCATTTTTCAGGTCAGACAAAAGAAAAGAGAGTCTGTTGTGTAATATAATCAATGTAGCACCGAAACTTTGGGTTTAAGGTGTGTTTGGTGTCTTATATGAGTTGTTTGATTCTATGAACTATCATTCTGGTAATTATGCAGAATGGATGAGATGATGCGTGGTCAAAGGGGATGGAGGGAATTAGCAGTGTTGGGTGATAAGGTAAACAGGTTCAACGGAATGTTCGAAAGATTGATTCGGTCTCGAAGAGGCAGCGATGATAAGGACCAAACTGATGATTGGGCCTTTGAGAAGGTAGTTATGATGAGTGTATAAAATTATATAGTTTTCTTTTCAATTTTAGTTTCTTTTTTTGTTGGCATTCTGTAATTGATCTTTATATATTATAAGCAGGGACCTCATTCTGATTTTGTTGGACCAACTTCAGGAAGTACTGCTTGTGTTGCAATCATTAAAAACAACCTACTTTTTGTTGCGAATGCCGGTGATTCACGCTGTGTAATATCTAGGAATGGTCAGGTAACATCCGAACGGAAATTTTGAAATTTTTATCATTTTAAAGTTTGGCATGAATTTGTATGGACATACATGAAAACTACCCGTTATGTTTCATAATTTGAGAAGTTAAATTCATCATGAAGATTTTTTTGAATACATAGAAGATTTTGCGGATAATTTACGATTTTTCTGACTATGGATTATTGTTGTACAGGCATACAATTTGTCTAGAGACCACAAACCAGATCTTGAGATTGAGAGGCAAAGAATCTATAAAGCTGGTGGTTTTATTCACGCAGGACGAGTTAACGGAAGTTTAAATCTTGCAAGAGCTATAGGTACATAACCTACCAGCAAGAAAGCTTTTCCAAATGTTAATGTGAACTTCCTTTTATTCAGTTTTAACCTTAGTAAGTGACCTTCCCCTGTGCACCTTAGTTAGCCAAATCCATTAAGTGACTGACAAAAACTGTTTTTTCTTGACTATAGTTTCTGTTGAGTATGACTCATAATTTAATGATAAGTGAGTAGGTCGTTCAAGTAGAGTCTAATCTTGTAAACTAGACTGTAGTATTTAAACACAAGTTGTAATCTGTAACATAAACCTTGAATCGTAATAGAAAGGTACTGCAACTACTCTGCAGTTAGAAATGTAGACATAATTGGTCGAGTTCCGTGATCAAATCTCGTTTGTTCATTGTTTGCGTTTTTTGTATTTGCTTTCTTTTTGAACCAGGATTGTTGTTCCAGCAGTTTCTTTTTGTGGATGTATTTATATGGATGAAATTTCGGGCAGTCGTGTGGATTGGAGGTAGTTTCTACAGTTTTATTACGTTTAATATGCTTCAATATTATGCAGGTGACGTGGACTTTAAGAACAATAGATTTCTTTGTGCTGAAAAACAAGTTGTTACGGCCAAGCCAGACATAAACACTGTAAGTTTGCTCCTCGCGAATCAGATTTATTTTGCAAGTGTATATAGATCTAAACAATTTCCCAATTGCAATGTGGCAGAATTCACTAATGTAATGTTATGATTGATAGTTTTTTTTTTTGTTGACATTTTATCGTAGGTTGACCTTCACGACGATGATGAATTTTTAGTGCTAGCTTGTGATGGCATATGGTATGATAATGATTCTTATGCTTCATATCCCCATGTTAGTTTTGCGTGTCATCATATATTTGGTATATGGTGCTGAAAATCTTTTAGTTTTATGCATATATGAGCAAATTATAATAACATTTGATTTAAAAATCTTTCATCAATTACATTAGTTCCTCGCAACGTATTGAACTACAATTTGAATCTCTACTGAGATTACCTCCGCAGGGAAAATACTGATATGTTCATCCAGAAATAATTTGAGTTGTTTTCTTACGTTTCAGGGATTGCTTGTCGAGCCAACAATTGGTCGATTTCGTGCGTCAAGAACTTCTCATGGTGAGTGTTCAAGTTAAACATTCAGTTAGTTTGGATGATTTGTGTAACAGATAATTTCACATGATACTATTTTTTTTAATTTTTTTTTTTGTCACAGGAAACCAAACTTTCGGAGGTTTGTGAAAGAGTGCTAGACAGGTGTTTGGCGCCGTCGTTGGCTGTCGGGTACGGGTGCGATAACATGACAATGATCTTGGTGCAGTTCAAAAAACCAGTGCAGACTAGTGCACTAGCTCAAGATCAATCATCTTCAACAACATCCCAAAGTTCAAACCTGAGCAACAACGTTGTCGGATTGGCCAATAGAAACATCCCAAAATTATCCAAAAAATCTTTTCTTGATAGTGAAGTCAGAAACTCCTGTGGTATTATTTGCCAAAAATACATTTAATTTTGTATTTAGCGGTATAAATGAGGATCGCTTCCTAATGAAGATAAGATCATTTGCCTCTGAACTTCCACCTCTATATGCTTTCCAACTACCTACCATCTTGTAGCTGGAAAAACAAAGTATTTTTTTAAGAAAAACAATATATAAATTAATTGCATAATAATATATAAAATGATTTGCGAACCGATCCTCGAAGATGGAGAATGAGGTTTCCGTCAGCATCAAATAAGAAGCGGTGTTGCCTAGGTGTTATGATGGTTTGAAGAGAACTTTTAACTGTGAATATCACATTGTTGTTCATGTCTTTTATGATGAATTTTGACACGTCCCGTAAATTTTTTTAAAATATAATAATAATAATAATAATAAATAAAAACAAAATAATTCCATTCATTCTTTCTCTTTTCATCTCACTTTCTCATTTTTTCATTTTTCTCTCTCTCCTTCTCCTTCTCCCTCTCGGCACACACCCTTCCCTTTCCCCATTTTCATTTTTTTGTCTTTCTTTCATTCTCCTTCTTACTTCTCACTTAAAGCCACAATAAACCCATGGAAAGGGTATACATTCTCTAAGCAAGCTGCTTCCTCATAATTTCTCGAGTTCTTGGATAAAATTTTTGGGGTTAGGGTTTGTGTTCTAAGGAAAGAAAAAGGATACCCATCTCTTGAGAGTTGTTGATTGAGACTCATTGAGGTAAATGTCCAACTCTAATCTTAGTATGAATTCATAGAAAAATGTAGTTTTGTTTAAAAACCTTATTTTATGCTCATAGTAGATTTAAATGATTTTTAGGGTTTTCTAGAGTTAGTTAAATTTTAGAATAGATTTTTCTAAAGTCTTGGAAATATTCTTGATACTCAGATTTGTCCGCTGAGATCCTGTCGGCTACTCTGAGAGTTGTTAGAGAGCAAAGTTAGACGATTCTCCATAGCTGTGAGTTGACGACGATCATCGTCATATATTTTTATACTGCTATTACTATGATTTTACTTGTTTCTATATTAAAGTATTTATTAAAAATTTTGGGAAACACAACCTTTGAATTTTATCTCAATTTCGTCAATTATTTAATTTAATAGTCTTTGCTATATAATATGTTATTTGTTGGATTTATGTATGAGTTAAATTATTTAAATATTTATTTGTTATGCGATTGAATATATTTTTCATGAATTTCGATGAAATAATTTTAAACGCGTGTTTTGAGAAATCATTATTATAATTATTAAATCGTTAACTGTGTTAGGTGCACCTAGTTATCACGTGTTGATTAGGGAAAGTTAACCGTTAGATGGAGCCGCCCCTACGAGAGAGGTCATCCATAGGAGGAGAGGGCTATCAACAAGTTATAAGCTTCCTAATTGATACGTGATGATGCGTTGCGGGATTGAGAGGAGAGTGTCATCCGTTAGATGGAGCCGCCCCTAAGGGGAAGGCCACCCTTAGGAGGAAAGGGCTATCAATGAGATAAAACCGCCTCTTGATTCTAAAAATTTAAATTGTTACTTGTTTGATTTTTATGATGATTTTAAGATTGTTCATTTTGATTTCGTTTCGTTATTCACTGGATTTTTAATATTTCTATCAAGCGATTAAACAGTTATTCGTGCCTTTTGTGTTTCCCTTCCAATTGATGGTGATTGTTGTCTCCTCACTAAGTCTTTGTGACTTACCCTTTATGTGGCTTATTTTTTTTTAGATTCGCAAGCAGCTGAGTAGGAATCTATTATTTGATTCAAGTCTCAACACACTTCTTTTTTTTTTTGTAGGCCTCTTTGATCGAGGACTATTTTTTTGTAACAGTTGTTGAGTCTATGTAATTTGCAGCTACTTTGGAGTTTAGAAAGTCTATTTAGTTTGTTGGAAAGTGCATTAAGAAACTTGATTATGTTGTTTGAATTGTGATTGGATTGAGAATTTGACAGGGATTTCATAAATTTGGAAATGTTGAATTTATAGAGGAGACTCTGTCGAAATTTCGAGTAAAAAATATATGTATTTTTGTTTTGAAATGGTTAGAGAACGGTTTAGTTATTTAATTGTTAAGTTAATTGATAGGCTTGTCAGGCTAGAAGTATAGCTTGTGCGCCGGTCACGACATTTAAATTTCAAGTCGTGACAAATTTATCTCTCACACTCCTCTCCTTTGTGATTATCAAATCCATAGGTTGTCTTACTGTAACAACAAAAATTGTTATGATATATAATTTTAATTTTTTAATGTACAATAATTACTGCTGATTATGAGAGTCGCATAAAGTGGTGGTTGGTTTGACATGATGGTAAATAAATTAATGGCCAGAAAAATGTTTTAGAAATGTGTTTCTTTGTTGAAGAATCAAGTCTTTGGTATCCAAGCTTTTTTATATATGTGGAATCTGAATTTGTCAACCATGTTGAAAAGTAAGGTTGCTTGTTGGATAAGGAATTTAGGATTGAGATCAAATGATTTTGAACACAATAAAATGTTTGACTTATGTTACACGTACCGTACGTATAACAAATTCATTTCATTTTCCAATAGTATAATCGGAACACGCTTTATAACTTGCCAACTACTATAGTATATACCACGAATTTGTCAAAATAAAATTGTTCAAGATTCATGAGGAACCAGACAAAAAATGAGGAACTAGTCCATTGTTAATATTGGTCATTTAAAAAAAAATATTTAATCATTTAAGTATATGGCTTACGGCCCAAATATATCATAAATTAACATTTAATTTTTATTAGAGTGTAATAGAAAAGTTAGATTCTCACTACATAGTTAATTTGAGTTTATCTATTTTTTTGGCACCAATTACATGTTTTAGATAGTTTGATAGTGATGCAAATACTTGCCAGGTATTATAGCATGGGTGTTGTCAAAGACTTGCTCAAGCTTTCTTGTGCAAATTTATTGCTTTCTCCTAGCATATTTTGCTCTTTCTTTTGAAAAAAATTGGTTGAATGATAACCCATGAGGTTATATATATATATATTAATTAAAAAAATAACTTTATATGTGTACTTTTATATAATTCCGTATGAATAAAATCTTATAGATCTATAGATAATATTAAAAGATTTATAGATATTTATTAATGCATTAAATAAGATGATCTTCTCAATGATTACTTATATAAAAAACAGACCATGCATTTTAAATTGACAGTTAATAAAATCACAACTTTTAATATGTGATTGTATTTTTATAAACGTTTCAGATAATAACTACAACATAAACTTTACCAAGAATGAATGGTGTCTGAAATAGTTACCCGTTACGTGACTGTGTATACCATAAATATAAATTAAACTCATTTTAAAATTGAAGCTTTCAGTTATAGAACACTTTTTCATTTTGTTCGTTTCAGCCAAAACGATGTCGTCTTCGGAGTCCCAAGAGCCGCCACCGTCATCGGAATCAATAAGCAAAAAAGCCGCTAAGAAGGAAGCCGCAAAGCAGGAAAAGCTCCGCCGCCGACAAGAAGTAGCCACCGCTACCTCCGCCGCATCGAATCTCTCCATCGACGATGATCCCCTCGCCGTCAACTACGGCGACGTCCCTCTCATAGAGCTCCAATCGAAGACTCCGGTTGATGTCAACGACTGGACCAAAGTCGAGGCCCTCGACGATTCTCTGGCGAACCGGCCGGTACAAATTCGAGGGAGGGCGCAAACTATTCGACCGGTGGGGAAGAAGATGGCATTCTTAGTTGTTAGGGAAAATGGTTTCACCGTACAGTGTTTGGTTCAGGCACAGCCTGATTCGGTGAGTTCGCAGATGGTGAAATTCGCCGCGGCGCTCAGCCGTGAGTCTGTTGTTGATGTCGAAGGCATTGTTTCCATTCCGGCAGCTCCTATTAAAGGTGCCACACAGCAGGTTGGTTTTTGTCCTCCTGTTTTGGATTTTGCGGTGTTTTGAATTTGTAGTTTGTGAACTGATATTGCTTATGATTATGATTGTAGCCTTGTTTGGATAAACTACTTAATTAAGCACCTCATCATAGAAGTGCTTAAATTATTTCTATAATAATAAAAGATACAAAAAAGTCAAGCTATTTTATATAAATTCTATGTTGTTTTCCTAAGCTATCTTGAAGGAGCTAACCCATATAAGCTGAAAACAATTTAAGGTCATGTTATAAGCTGTTTCCATAAATTATTTAAAAAAGTGTTATGTTAGTAGATAAACTCAAATAACTCATTCTAAAAAGGCCCTATAATTATGATTATCATTATGTTGTGTTGTTTCATGTAGGTTGAAATTCATGTGAAGAAATTGTATTGTGTGAGTAGGGCTGTTCCTACACTGCCGATTAATCTCGAGGATGCTGCTCGAAGTGAAGTTGAAATTGAGAAGGCTATTCAGGTATATACATTCGTTATTAATCTGCAACGTTCTAATTGAAGTTGCAGCAAAAATTACAATGACGAAGAATGTAGAGTTTCAGCTGCAATTACTACTATATTGCACGTGACAATTTAAAATCTTACTGAATAGAGATGTGTGTTTGTTTGTTCAATGTAGTGGAATGGTCTCCGTTTATATGAATGTTGATTTTTTTTTAATTGGTGCAGGCTGGTGAACAACTTGTTCGTGTGAATCAGGATACACGATTGAACTTCAGAGTACTTGACCTGCGAACACCAGCTAATCAAGGAATTTTCCGCATTCAGTCTCAAGTTGGAAACGTAAAGCCTATTATCTCCGATGTTACTCTGACAAGCTTTTATTTTTACTATTAAATCACTGTTGTTAGTACTTGGTAGTAAGTTTGTTTGAAATGCATTTTGCGTTTTGATGTTAAGTTGAATGATATGGATAGCTTTTGATTGTGTTGTTGAGCAGGTGTTCAGACAATTTTTATTAGCGGAAAGCTTTGTTGAAATCCACACTCCAAAGTTGATTGCTGGATCTAGTGAGGGTGGAGCTGCTGTCTTTAGACTGGACTACAAAGGGCATCCTGCATGCTTAGCTCAGTCACCTCAGCTTCACAAGCAAATGTCAATATGTGGTGACTTTGGTCGTGTTTTTGAGATCGGTCCTGTGTAGATTCCTTTACTCACAGGCATCTGTGCGAGTTTACAGGTCTTGATTTGAAATGGAGATCAAGAAGCATTATTTTGAGGTACATTGGAAGGTTTTGGGTGTTCGCATTTGAAATTCTTGAGGGACAAAACCTGATTTATTGATGATTTGAGTTTTTTGGCAGGTTATGGATATAGTTGACAAATTGTTTGTCGCTATGTTTGACGGTTTGAACCAGAACTGTAAGAAGGATCTCGAAGCTGTGAGGAATCAGTATCCGTTTGAACCTTTAAAGGTGCTTATTTTGTCCATCTTGGCTGTCTTATGCTTTTGCTGTATAGTAATATAAAAAATATGATATTAGATGCAAATGAAGGCATTGTTACATTTTGTGATCTGACTATAGCTCTGTGAATGTGCAGTATCTGCGAAATACTTTGCGGCTTACATATGAAGAAGGTATTCAGATGCTCAAGGTAAGCTTAAATATTTCTATGCTAAATTAACTAATCAACTTGTAAGTTGCAGATAAACAAAGAAATGTGATCGAATGATGATGATGGCGCCTTAACCTTTATGTCTTTTATCCTGTATATTTCATGACATTGAGATAGACAGGGGTGGAGTTTAAGCTCTAATATGGAGTAGCCTGTGCACATTTTAATCTTATAGACTATCATATTATATGTCAACTCTCAAAAGTCATGCAATCAATTTAAAAATTATGTATTAGTAAGATTATTGAAACTATATTATATATGTCATTGAAAGGCAATATATAATGTTAATTGATGAAAATGAAATTAGATAGATAGGATAATAATAGAACTAGTCAGCTACAGATTGTTGACAAAATGGGATCTCATTGAGTCATTCAATTGAAGATGGTAGTTTGGGCAACACTGGAAAGCTTGATCGTCCATATTTTGAAAATTCTATTGTTTCTATTGGGGAGCTTTTTCAAATTAATTCAAGTTAAGGATAAATACTTTGTAAAAGAATCGCTTTGCGCTGTTGAGAATCATTTACATCAAGACTCAAAAAAGGACTTAACCTACTGTAACTAGGATGGTAGAAATTACGGTATGCTTGTCTTGCAGCTGGTAATAATGATTTTGCTTTGCAGGAAGTTGGAGTAGAAATCGAACCTTTTGGTGACTTGAACACTGAAGCAGAAAGGAAGCTAGGCCAACTAGTTTTAGAAAAGTAATTTCCATTTTCAACTCTTTTACACAACTAAATACTTCGTCTTTGTTGTTATATGCTATGATTTAAAATTATTTTTGGACTGTAATTCTATTTATAGGTATGGAACTGAGTTCTATATCTTTCACCGGTACCCATTGGCTGTAAGGCCATTTTATACAATGCCTTGCCATGACAATCCAGAATACAGTAACTCGTTCGATGTCTTCATTCGTGGTAAGCAGATATTGAGTTATTTTGTCATGCAATGTTTTGGTATGACAATCTGGTGCACTTAACTCGTCATGTCTTGTTTAATTGGCATGCTTCTCCAAATGTGTTTGTACTTCCATAAAATTGAGCTTTTGATCATTGTTGTTTGATTTAAACTTCTATGTATTCTTTGTCCCTTAGGTGAGGAAATAATTTCAGGAGCTCAGCGTGTTCACGTGCCAGAATTTTTGGAACAGCGTGCTGAGGCTTGCGGCATTGAGGTCAAGACAATATCTGCTTACATTGATTCTTTCAGGTATTATCTATCACCTCTTCCTCCTGTGTTCAATGGCTCTTGTTAATTATATGTATGTGTTTAGGCCACCCCGTCCTCATGAGCCCTCATAAATATTTCTTTTTGGCATAACAAATTTGTCAATTGGAAAGCTAAATGATTCATCATTTCCAGATATGGTGCACCACCGCATGGTGGTTTTGGAGTAGGCTTGGAGCGTGTAGTAATGCTCTTCTGTGGCTTGAATAACATTCGCAAAACATCACTTTATCCACGTGACCCACTCAGAATCGCCCCATGATAATATTATTTGCGTGTTTGTTTGTGCTTTGAAAATACTGTGACTTTGCATTTCATCGAAGTTTGAAGGCATAGCTCCACCCCGATCATGCAGCAAAAATATTGTTTACAAGCACACTTCATCACAACAATGCGGGGATATTGAATCTTTTAAATTTTCATGGCTATCTTGGAGTTGATATTAAGCACTTTGTTCAAAATATTTATGATGTTTGACTTGATGTAGTCCTCGCCCGTCACTGCATATTGAACTGTACTCTTTTGTTTACTGTACCCACTTTCAAAAGGTCCATCTTTTGTCTAATCAGTATCCAAGTGATAAATTTGATCCCTTTTGGCTTTATATCTAGAGCTAGAGTGATTTCTTAATGAAGTTTTGTATGAGTGCTTTCACAGATCATCATTATTTGAAGCTGATAGATTGTATTGACTTATGTTCATGATAGTATAAAATTGTTTGAGAACTTTAAAAAATTTCTCATTTTTCCAACACAACTTCGCAATAGACACAATTCTGCTAACGACACTACTACGTGTGGGGTTTGTTTTCTTAACCATTCAGTTTCGTCTAACTTATGCAAAAAGTTTTAGAATCACAATTTGAGTACCTTTTGAGAAAACCTCCAATGATTTTCTTGCCCCAAGTCATTCTTACAAACTGAAACTCGTTCTTAAGATGCCCAATGTTTTTTTTACGTCGTATGATACTCTTATAAAAATATTATGATTTTAAAACCCAAATTGTTTTCTATAAAAAAAAATGAAAATAAAAAATAAAAAGCCAAATTACTTGTAGTTTGCAATTCCTATACTCGACCAATCATGTAAATCACCACATTTCTTACCAATCATATTCTCTCATCACACTTTTATATAATATTTTTTTTATGGTAAAGAGGTAGAAAAGCAGGAGAGAATCCGAATCCAAATCCATCTTTAAGTCTCACAAGAATTGTAGCGAGGAAGAGAAAGAGAATGGTGAAAGAAAGCGAATTAGAGAGCGTGACAGTATCTGAATCACCAATAGAATCACTCAACCGTACTTTGCACAACGTTGAACAACTTGAAACCCAATTGCCCCAATTCCTTACCCTATCAGACCCTGATCTCCTTTCTCAATTACCACTCCTTCAACGCGCTCATTCTCTCTTCTCGCTCGCCAAACTCACTTCCACCCTCTTCTCATGTTCGTATTTTTACTCTATTTCGCTACTTTATTACCATTAATATCATCTTTTTATTTTGCTGCTTAATTTTTTCTTTTGTATAGTGAAATTGAAGTGTAGAGGGATTAACCCAAATGACCACCCTTTTAAATCTGAGCTTGTAAGCCTCTTTTTTTAATGAAGGGTTTTTTTTTTTTTTTTAATTATGTTTCATGGTTTATTTCTTCTTCAAGTTTCAATCTTTGTGGTTTTGTATTATTGCATGTTAATGAAAATTATTCATTTATTCTATTACTCAGGATAAGTTAACTTTGTGTCAAAAGAGACTGGAAGGCCTTCCGGATTTGAGTGAAGGTACTTGCATTTTACTTACATGTTTCTTGTAAGTCTCTTTCTTACATTTTTGTTTAATCTTTTAATTCAACATAGCAGAGTTGGAACAAATCGTTGTTGTTCCATGATACACAACTACTATTTTCTACGATTCACGGTTGACAACACTGATATGTTGGACTCTCAACACCATGTTTTTTCCTTTGGTGTGTGTGTGTGTGTGTGTTTTAAGAGTTTCAATTTACATTGGCAAGGTTATTTTCTTTGTTTTGATTGTCAAATGTTAAGAATTTGATTGGATGATTTGGATTTTGATACTCTTGTTGAACAATCGGTTAGCTTGCCCTGTGTGTTGAATCTCATGTGACTTAAAAGAGATGGTTATTTCAAACAGAACAGTGGCAAGACATGATGGACAAAAGTAGAGGGAAGGAGCCACAAATGAACTATGAGGAGCAGACTGGTCAAAAGAGGAAGTATCCATCTTCTGAAGAAGAATATGGTCAATTTGATACCAAGGAGTTCCTAGAGAAATCAACAGTGGAGTTTCATGGTGGTGGTAATAGTGGAAGTAGTATTAAGGAAGCAATAGTAATTGACTTATCAGATGATGACGATGACGATGATGAGGTTATTGCACCCTAATTCTTTTAGTGTTTTCTGTGACTTTTATCATTTATTTTATGAATTTCATGTCCCTCAAATTTTTTGTTTTTTTGGTATTGTAGCTACATTATGATCTATAATTTAGGGTGGAAGAGTTTACTCTCTGTCAGTAGAATAATTACTGTCTGATATGTGAGTCTGAGGGTTTTGTGAGAATAAAATATGTTAAAGCACCATTTTCCTGATTTTGCTACTAGAAATGAAGTCAAAATCATTATTTACGTGAGTTTTGAACGTGGAGGCAGAAAAAAATGTCCCATCTTTGAGATAGACTAATACTTATGTACAATCAGTCATTAAGTTGTAGCAAAATTTTGGAAGATATTTTTCATAGTGCTTGCAACTAGAATGTCTTTTCCTCTTATTTTGGAAGATATTTTCCATAGTGCTCATAGTTCTGCTAAAATAGGAGAATGGGACAACTTATGAGCATATGATTCTGGGAGGTGAAATGATAAAGCTTGTGGGTTTAGAATTAGTGTGGCACTAACACTATCACCACAATACTAATGAACTGAATTGAGTGCAATAATGCCTGTACCGGGCTTGGCTCAAGTGACTAAAGAAGAGTTAAGATGTGTGTGGCTAAAGGTAGGGTTATTCATGCTACTGTCGTGTGACTATGGTTTGTGCTATATAGGATATTGGAGTGCAAATGTTGTTTGTGCAGCTGTAACATGTTTTATTTTGTATACCCTATACCTAATCTTCCTGAGGTTCATTAATGTTCGCACTTTATTTTATCATAATAATGTTGTTTTACCAGAATTTGCTGAATTCTAGAATATTTAGGTCTTATTGTTCTGCCAGAGATTTTTACTTTGTAATATTTTTTGCAGTATATGTGAACAACATGGAGCTGTGTTCATGGGAGTGAATCTTTTTGATGTGTTCAGTGACCTTGCTGATGGCACACTACCATGTTTGTACCTGTCATCTTATATCCAAGTTGTACTGCATGTATAGATTCAATCTCCGTTTTATCATCTCAGTTAATGTGAAACAGTTATCCAGCTATAAATTGCTGTTGGTAAGAGATGAATGCTGATTTGTGACTGGGCGGTAACTATGCCTTTTTAAGTAGCGTTTCAAGGTTACAACTGCATGTATGGATGTATAGATGATGATGTTTGAATTTGCACAAGAGTTAGTTATTTGGACACATTTTGGATATGCTGTTCCTTTATTATTATTATTATTATTATTATTATTATTATGGAATACGGTGTAACTTAGATTTGATGCATATTCTAAAATCACTATATATCAACATTATTCGAAATGGAAACAAATTGATTGAAAAGGTAATATGAAAAAAAAAAATCTTTGATAAAAAAAGTCTCAAAATTTTGAAAATATGTGATACTAGATGGTGTATCTGTACTCATTTTCTTCAATTCGGTGTTGCAAACATTTTCGCCTGTTTTATTCTTAGTCCTATATCTCACTAGAGGATCAAAAGGGTCATAATTTTTTGTAACACAAACAAATTGACAAATTGAACATAATTTCAGAAAGTGAAAAAGGCTAAGACCAGAATATAATAATAATAATAATAATAATAATAATAATAATCTTTATATTAAAAATTGAATGATATGATCACCAAAAATAACAACACTAACACAATCACCTCACTGTGACTGTCTCCTAATAACACCAACCCAACCAATATAATGCCTAAAATTCAAAATAAAATAGGGATAATTCACATCAGAAAACCAACATAGCAATCATTCCAATAGCCATCAAAACACCACCACCACTTTGCAAAACAGTTGCACTACTGGTTGGAGCAATAGCTGGACCTTCAAATTCAGCCGGTGAAGGTGCAGGTGAAGTAGCGGTGAAACTTTTTCCCCTTGGACTCATAACCACCACAGTTAGCTTCTGGCCCTTCTCACAATGACCATTTTCTCCACTGATGAAGTAGTATGGTCCAGCATGATCAAATCTCACCTTAGTTTGCCCATCATTGTACTTTTTTATTGGGTTTGAGATGTTGCATTTTACATAATCATCTTTGCTCACTAGCAAAACAGAGTCTTTTCCAGCCTCATATTTCCAAACTGAGGAACAAAAATATAAACAATTTGTCAAGTGTGGTTAGTGGCGACTCAAATCACAGTATAAAACATCAACACAAACATTGAATTACTATTTTTTATCCAAGAAATTTAAATTTTTATCAACAAATAAAAGATAACTTTCGAAAATAAGAATACCCAACATAGAAATAAAAATTGAATCTTTAGATAGACTGAAACAAAAAAGAAAGAAATGATTAATGAAAATGTGAAAATTACCAAGATGGTCACCAACTTGAAAACGAACACTTTGAGCCCATTTGTTAAGTGAGTCAGATTCAGAAGATGGAACCTTCCATGCATCTGTCTTTCCTCCTAGCAAGATATCTTTAGCTGAAGCAGCAAAGCCAAAGAGAAGAAAGAGAAGCAAAACAGAGGTTGATGAAGAAGAAGAAGCAGCCATTGTTTTTGCCGTTGATTTTCACAAGATGCAGAAATGGAATTTGGAGTGTGTGATGTTATGGAATTTAGAGTGTTGTATTTATGGTGGTTGTGGAAATCTAGCCGTTGTGTGACATTGGGAATAGGAAGAGTAGTCAGAACAGAAAGTTCTAGATTACCATTGTGTGGGGCCCACTTCTTTTTGTTTTCTTCTTTGTGAATAGTAACGGTCAAAAACCATTTAACATATTCATGAGAGACAACATAGAATGATGTATTCTGTTTCCCGAAGTGATCATAATTTGAATTAGATTAACTCCAATCCTATATTCAGACTTGAGAGATAGTGGGGTGGTTTTAGGAATTTTATTTCATTTTTTAAAATCTTTTTCTTTCTATTTTATTGAAATACTAGAATGTTGATTGGACATAAATTTAGTTATATATATATATATATATATATATATTTTTTTTTTTTGTGCTTTTGGTATTTTCAACGTGATGTTTTATTTGTATTTTGATATAGTGCTATTGATTTTCTTATTTAATTGCAGTGTTTATTTAATTTAAATTTTTTATATTTTAATAATAACTTTAACGTCGTAAGATTTAAATTTAATAA
>JBBPBT010001185.1:3503293-3515091 GCA_037974875.1 Cicer bijugum
ATTTCAACAATGTTATCCTTTTTTATATAAAAATTCAAAAAAATCATCAAAATTTTCAATCAAAACCTATAAAATTGATAATCATCTTCAATATAATACAAATTTTATCAGATTCATAACTAAAATATTCAAATACACTCATATTTTCATCGCCAACATCAAATAAAGAATGAAAATATGAGTTTATTTCAAGATTTAAGTTATGAATTTGATTAAATTTGTATTTTATTGATGATGATTATCAATTTTATGGGTTTTGGTTGAAAAATTTGATGATTTATTTGAATTTTTTTCAAAATAGGACAACAATGTTGACATTTTAAAACATAAAATATTAAATTGTCACTTAAAATTAAAATAAATGATCAACTCGGAAAAAAAAATAAAGAACTAAAACGTTATTTGAAATTAAATTAAGGGACCACGAATATAATTTAGTCTATCCAATAATTGCTTTCAATTTTTTTTTTTATTAATATGCGGTTTATGATAAGTAGCCTCATGAGTGGGTTGGCATTGAGTCCCTACCCCGAAAAAGTAAATCATTGCAGCAACAAATGGAGGGATTGGAGTGAGTCAAGAAAGCAAGGATGGCGAAAGATTAAATGACACAAAAGAATAGAGCAATATAAAGGAGCAAGTTGGAGATGAGCACGATGAAGAATAGTCTCCAGCCTCAAGTTTTGAAGGTTTTGGTTGTCAAACTTTGCATCGAGGCGCCAATTTAATGTCTAAGCATTCATAGACAGGTGTTCTTGCCTCATCATATGTCATGCATCCGACCATGGTGGGTGCTTCTATACGACGGCACAGACACAAAATATGTCAAAGAGGTAGATTTCATGCAAAATGTACATAGTTTATGAGATGCAGCATATAACACCTATGAAAGTGGTCCGTAATCCATGTTAGAAGTTCTAATAGTCTAGACCAAATACAAAATTCTTGAGCATCATCACATAAATAAAATCACCTATTATATTTTTGTTGCTAGCTCAATATTTTAGGTGAACATCTTCATTTTATTTGCCATGTGAGAAAAAATATCACTCATTAGCCCTGTGGAAGAATTGAGAAGATGGAAGAAAAAAAAGTACCGATCTCAATAATAATAAAAATAAGGTAAAAGAAAGTTAACAGCCCTCATGTTTATGAAATGAAAATTCAATAATTCGATGTTTTAATGCAAATAAAAGGCACATTGTTCGGGATTTAAAGATATTAAATCATTATACAACAAAAAATCTCAACATAATGACATATTACATATTCTTTTCAATTTTCAATTGAAGAAGACTTAAAAAATCATCTAACACGTAGCCAACTTGTAATTCTACCAGAAATAACACAGAAAACAGACTGCAGGGTAAGCTATGCTTCGACAACTTGGGCAAGTATAAGATATTTGTTGAAATAAAAGAATAACACTGTCATCACAATTCAAAATTGTATAGAATAGGTTACATCTGATTCTGAACACGATAGTGCCTGAATTTCAAAATCCTTACACAAATTTTCCTCATCCTTTTAGGAAGTATAGTAGATTACCCCAGACCGCTGACTGTTATGAGTATGACTAATCAATTTTAACTGATGAGTAAATGAGCCTTGTGAACCAAAAGCATGCGTAAAATCCAATGGTACCGGTGACAACAAAAAAGGCGTAAGAGGCTATAAACATGTAACCGAAGTATAATATCGCAGATACCAACTTCGTGATTTCAAGCTTGGTGAAGAAGTAGAATGTTGCATAAAGAAAGAGGTACAGTGCCGAAGATCCAGATGTGAGGTAAGAGCGCCACCACCATAAGTAATCCTCACTGCACAACTGGAAGTAGCAAAGCACAACGGTAATTTCAGCGCAAGTGATAATGAGGATGACGAAGACCAAAAAGAGGAAGCCGAAGATGTAGTAAAACTGATTCAGCCAGATTGAGGTGAGGATGAAGAAAAGCTCAATGAAAACAGCTCCAAATGGGAGTATTCCTCCTATCAGAACTGAGAAGGCTGGGTTCATGTACCATGCCTGTTCAGGAATCTGCCTTGGGATTTTGTTTGTCTTAACAGGATTTTCGATTGCAGGTTTCCTGAATCCAACATAGCCACCAACAAAAACAAGAGGAACTGAGATTCCAAACCATAAAAAGATCAGAGCAAACATTGTTCCAAACGGCACAGCTCCAGATGATTTTTGTCCCCATATGAGACCATTCAATACAAAGAAAATGGCAGAGACACTTGCAGGGAACAAGACTGCAGTCCTGAGGGAAATTTTCTTCCACTCCGATCCTTTGAACATTTTGTATAATCGGGCTGATGCATATCCAGCAAAAAGCCCCATGAAAACCCATAGCAAGAGCATGGCTGTCATTAGCCCACCTCTGTTGGAAGGAGAAAGGAATCCGAGGACAGCAAAGAGCATTGTTACTAGTATCATCCCAAAAAACTGAACACCAGTTCCAACATAAACACACAGCAGATCTGAGTTGCTTGGCGGCCTGAAAACATCGCCATGGACAAGCTTCCAACCAGTCTCTTCTTGTGCTTCTTCTTGGGTCTCAAGCTCATTGTACTTTGAAATATCACGATAAAGTGTACGCAGCATTATCATTGCCACCATGCCCGAGAGAAAGAGAACAATCATCAATGAGTTCACAATTGAGAACCAGTGAATTTGGTCATCATTCATCAGCAAATATGCATCCCATCTTGAAGCCCACTTCACATCACTCTCCTGAATGTAGGCGAAGGTAAATGGTTATACAAAATAAACTCCTTTCACCAAAATAAACGTAAGAACGAGAGGAGGAAGAGGAAAAAAAACAGGACTCTACTTGGATGCAAGGGAGAAAACAGAAATTCATTTATAGGAAGACAAAAATAAATCAAAGAAGATTAATACAGGCAGAAGTAATTTCTCCACACAAACCATACATTTAACTACTTGGCTAATGGAAACCAATAGGCACTCAAAAGTAGCAAAAAGCACCATTTTATTTAGATAATCTAACCTGGAATTCAACATCATATGTGAAGATGATTTCCTTGCCCTGTTCAACTTCTTGAGGAGTATTGGAGTTGACAACTGTGTGTTTGGCATGAGGATCACAGGTTGTTAAACGAGTCTTTTCCTCCCATTTCCCTTCATATTCGTGTTTAGCACTGTAAATCAACATACAGATTTCAAAAATCATCAAGTCACGTATACCACAACCAGTATGACAGAATGAATTCATAGAACAAAACAAGCACACTTACAGACCTGAATGGCTTAACCTCAAAGCCCACAATTCTAGCAGATTCAGTGAGCGAATCTCTGTGATATTTGACCGTAAATGCCAAATGGTTGTGTATAAAATATTTCTCCTCTTTGCTCTGTACAGTTCAACATAGTGATAGTAAGCTTAAGAAAATACATGGCATTCACAACAATAGACATTGATTTATAGAATGATGAGCATACCCCACTATACTGCCCTTTAAGTCCAACATGGAAACCAAGCTGATAAACAGTGGAGTCTTGATCCAAGCGTTTTATGGGAACAACCAGAGGAAGGTTATCTAGAATCCTGCACATAGAAGGTAGAGCCACTGTAAGATACCCAACATCAAGATTGTGGCAGAAAACAGGCACGAAGATATAGGACAATTTCTGGCAAGCCATACATGTTCACCCGATACTCATCATCAATCTTCTCTTTGAACGCTTTTGCAGTTTTGGCATCAAGTTTAAGCTTACACACAATATTGCACATTTGTGGTTCACGCATTTTAAACTGCAAATATGTCGCAAAGTAAATCAGTTGATAACCACAACACAATTATCCAGCCAAGTGTTAACATGTCATGTCAAACTTACCACATAACGAGAATTTTCAATGCGATCACCACGAAGCACTTCTCCAAGATTTTCAGCACTATCCAATATTTTTTCCGGGGCACAATAAGGAAGTGAATAATATGTGTATGGAAGCTGGGTCTTTGTTGAAGTTAATTTGTTTACTTTCACTTGCAATAGATCTCCCTGCGCCATATAATATTAGAATAGACAGCTAGAAGTAGATCTATGTAAAAATTCTGAATATTCACTACTAATTCAAATTTGAATACAGGAAAATCAGGAACTTAAGGGTAGGAAATGAAGCTAAATAGATAAATGAAGGTCCAAAAACTTTATTGGATACTAAACGTAAGTACGCAGTGCATCATGCATTGGTATGTTGTTAAACATCACCTCAGAGAATACAGGGTAGTAGAGACCATGTAAGGAAGTATGATTATCAAATGTAGAATACAAATAGAAAATAAATATAACAGAAAAACAACAAATTGAATGAACAAAGTACATTGTAGTGTACTTATCTTCACAATGAAGACTATGAGAAACCACTTTACCTTGTGTCAAACGATATTTTAGTGAAAATATAAGTCTTTGGTTACTGTCCAGCAAATTTGAATTTGCCTTCAAACAATCAAACCCTCGTTTTAATTTGAAATGATAAAAGTAGTTTCTGCTTTGGGTTGAAAACTATATACTAAGTTTTATTAGCTTTCGGAGTAAAAATATACAAACATAAATCACTTCACTTTAAACTCAATCATAACCAAATCAATTTTGCAATGTCAATTCCATTCAAATCTAACTTTACCAAAATGTTCCCCCAAATACACACATAGTCTTTACGCAAAGGAAAATCTAGAAACTCGTCTGTCAAGGAACAATGAGGTTGCATCCGGATTTCCATAATTCAGCTGCCTTAATTGAAAGACACAAAACAAATTCCATAGAATAATCAATTTTCTCTTCCTGTAAACTTATAATGTCATACATCAAAACTCAAATCACTTCTCTAATTAGAATATCACAAGTGTCATCAAACCTCTGCAATGACACGACAAACACATTGATTCATATTCCTAATGTACAAATCTCCTACAAGTACATTTCCAACACCCTCACACCACATGCATCCTTAGCCAAAATCTAAACATTTCTAATCACAAATTGAGCTTAAATCTAAACATTTAAACCACAAAATCAGACAAGAAACCGTCACATCATTACAATAACTAAACCGAATCAAATCATAAAAAACCGTCACAGTCGCACCATCAAAGTAACTAAATTCCTTCACTAACACCAGATCGAAGTCAAATTAACAAAAATAATAATGTCAACGACACTAGCGCACAGAACAAAAATCACCATATCGCACACAGATAAATACTTATAGCGCAATGTTTTCCAAATCATCACCAATAAAATTAAAACAATGAAATCAAATCCTAACTTCAATCATTTTTAAACTAAGCATCCCTGACAGATCTCAGATTTGAACAAACAGATCGAGCATTTCTTAAACACGAATGACGTAATAAACGAGAAATTCAAAAACGGAAAACCTAAAAATGTGCGAATGAAAGCGAAATCGAAATGGAACAAACCTTTTGGAAATCCTGTGGTGCAACACCGGGGAGGTAGAAGCAGAGATTACCGTTGATGAAACAGAGAAGAAGAATTAAAGAGAACGCAATGGATCTCGAAAACGCCATGGCGTTTGAGATCGAAAATTTGGAAAATAGATAGATAGATCTGTGTGTTGTGTGAGCGAACTCTTTTCTATATGTTCGTTTGTTTGTGACTTTTGTGTGAGTAATATAATAAGTGACTGAACAACAAGGATTAAAATTCTCTCATGTTACCTATCTGATTCTGCCACGTTGCTCATTTCTTATCGTAGGGAGGGTACGATCGGAATTTTGTGTTTTAGAATTGTTTTACATGATTTCGTAGAGAGAGGGAAGGAGAATTTGGAAGTAACTTGGAAAATTGTTCTTGCTTTCTACGTAAGGTTTTAAATCAGATCTGTTTCCACGGATCAAGATTAATTTTCAATAGATAAATACTGCATCATGTTTTAACCGTAGAAATAAGTTTTTTGTAAATCCACTTACAACCATAGCATATTAAGTTACTTTTTAATCTAACAAATAAAAAAAAATGAAGAATATTATTGACTAGCATTTATTTAAATACTTTTTATAAAATTATTAAATTAAAATAATTTTTATAGTTATAAAAATTCAAAAATTTAATAACTATACAAAAAGCAGATAAGGGAGATAAAAAATAAAAATAAGAAAAAAGCACTTGATCCAAGATTTTAGAAAACAAAACCACCGACAAAGTTCCAGCTCAGTTAGTGCATCATTATTTATCCTCATTGTGGGTTTTGTTTTTTCTCACCGACGCTGTAGTTTTTTCTTTCTTTCTTTGTCATCTTCGTTGTGTTTTCTGTTTAAAACATTTTCTTCCAGCGTCAATTGATCATCTTTTTTTTTCGATAATATTTTTATTTCGTCTTAGCTTGCATTTGATTTAGCTGAGAAATTGAGAGTAGTTTTATTCGCCTCATATCTCTAAAAAATACACATGATTTAGGAAATATATGTTTCTATCGAAAAAAGTTTGTGTATTTGTCCAGAAATGGACATGCAAACAACACAAAAATTGTTTTTTCTTGTGTATAGTGTATTGTCCTAATACGAAGGAGAAGGTTTAGAAATATTAAACGTGTAAACTAAAATAGTAAATTATATACTTATAATTAATTACATAATTATTTTTAAATTAGTCTGATTAAAACAAATTAAATAATATGATATACTTAACTTTGTTTTGGGTGGTTTGTTTTATTTAACAAATGAATCAACCGTACAACTTTTTAAGTTTTAATTGGTACATGAAACAAATATAATTAGCACTATGAAGTTTAATTTGCAAAATTTAAGTAACATTTTTTTGATTAAAACCAATTATTCGTTTAGGTGGTTGAAATTATAAGGATCAGTTGCTGCAACCACATTCCATGAAAAATAACTCTCGATTGGCACTTCAATAGGCAATTTACAATGAGAAATAAACAAATTACTCTTGATATATATGTGGAGCTGATAACACGTTAATTGTATAAAAGTAGGATACATATGTCAATTTTCTTATAAGTAGTAAAAAAAAGTATTGTATTGGATGAAGTATATGTTCGGATCTTATACCTTAAATTAGATGCCCTAAATTAGATGAAGGTACGAGTTGTTGTTGCACGTGATGAGATAATATTAACTTCACGAAAGTAGTACATATTCATATAACAATGGAATGATTAGTGTTTGAAATCTGACTAGATGATAACTAGTGTTTGAAATATAATCATGTATTGCAATTGTTGTTTCAATTGAATTTATGCATAATAAATGTGTGTATTTGATTATTATATATGTGAATTATTGTTAATTTAAGTGGATGAATTTAATTATTGAAATGAATTAGTTATTATAGAAAAATTAATTATATTTCCAAATAATATTTTTTGAAGAACACGGGTGTTATGATCGATTTTTTTGGGTACCGTATCGGCTGAGAACAATACTTGTTTTAAAATTTTGTGTATTATTTATTGAAATTTAGTATCTCATTAATATGTTGTTTTTCAGATATTGAGACCGTCAAAGACGGCAAGAGTTCCTTCCTCCTTGGAAAAGAATAAGTTTCTTACATTTAGTTAATAAATCAGGGATAAACAAACGTAGTGTCTATATCGTATTTTATTTTTGAATTAGCTCTTAAATGTCCAATTTTAAATATTTTTATATGTTAAAGAATTTTCTATAAGATTTAATATTAAGAATTTTATAATATTATTTTTTTTAATAATTTATCATTCATTATTTATTATAATACATTACTCTTTTATATAAATATGAAGGAAAAAAAATCGTTATTAATCCTACGTCTTTGCATATAGAAAGTACATGGAAAATTTTCCTTCCAAATAATATTCATATTGGGGTCTTCAAACGTGATAAGTTGGGCCTAAATCCTTTTTTGGGTACATGCTGGTTAGATTATTTTTTTGTCCGTATGTTCCATTTTTGTTTCAAGAAACCCAAGCCAACTATGCTTGGCCCATTAGATAACGTTTGGGCTTGGTTTATCTCACTGACTTTCGACCACTCTGAACCAAAATTAATGGTATTGGTACTAACACCTCACATTTGAGCAACCAAACCCTCAATTTTGTTTAAAAAATATACCCTTTATTATTCTATATTTTGCAATACCTTATTGAATAAAATTTTAATTGAAACTAGCAAAAGACCCCACGTTTGCACGGGTTTCTCGAGTTCATATCATTTGATAAGTCTGACATTGTTGAAAAAATGTTTTTGACTCAGTATGTACAGTTACAATTTAGTGTTATATATTAATAATGTTTATTTTGAAAGCTAAAATCAACATAACATT
The DNA here is from genome assembly GCA_037974875.1 of Cicer bijugum. Classification (NCBI taxonomy): domain Eukaryota; kingdom Viridiplantae; phylum Streptophyta; class Magnoliopsida; order Fabales; family Fabaceae; genus Cicer; species Cicer bijugum. The sequence goes on from JBBPBT010001185.1 coordinate 3,511,599, forward strand.
AATCAAATATCAAGATATATTAGTAAGATATGAAATCAAGATGTTAAAGCAATAATCAATATCAATAATGTTAGAAATTAAGTTGGTAAGGTACATATATTGTTATACAAAGTTCACATTCAAGATATCTCAACAAAAAGTTCATAGGTTCATAGAATTGTTTAAAATGCAGCATGGAACCTCACAAAAGGGTGGCAATGAATAACAAATCTATCAACCTTCCAATTTAGGGCACCTTCACAAAACTAGAGAAATCAACAAATTGAAACTTCAACAACACTACTCCAATATTTAAAATCTATTTGATCTATCTATTTTATTTAAATTTAATTTCTTTTGTTCTTAAATTTAAATTTTTGGACCATCTTTTTTATATGTTATATGGATTTTTGTCTTTTTTTTTCTTATATATTATTGTTTGAGTGAGTTCACTCTCCAAGTGAAATCTACAAATTTTATTATTATTATTATTAAATAAAAAATAAATAAAGAAAAGGTACAAAACTCGCTACAATGTTGATTGAAAGAAAGATTTGAAATTGCTAAACCAAAAAAAAAAAATTGATTGAAAGAAGATGAATAGAAAGACAATGGTCTTGATTACACAATGGTTGAGTATAAATGTCTATCTATATATTTAAAGTGAATTAAATGTTAACAAGATGGAGAAAAATTAAAAAAGTTATATATACGAAAAAATGTACAAAATAAAATAGTATTTATTTGGAATTGTGCTCAAACTAGTCCCTTTGGCACTTCTAGAAGATTTCTACGGGGTAACCCTATCTCCCCGAGGATCTGAAGGAGATTGAGCCACAAAATTAAATTTTCGATCACAAAAAGGCACCGTCAACTTCATTAGTTTGATTGTTAAGACTAGTATATATCAAATTCAACTTATTAAATTCAATTTGGCATCAAAATGCATAACTCGAAGATACATATATAAAGACATTGTAAAAGTATTTTATCACAATCAATCTCAGTCATCAAATTATTAATTTTTTTTAATTTATTGTAACTAAATTTAAAGTTACAAATATAAATTTTTTGACATTATTAATTATAGTAATTAAATTATATATATATATATAATAAAATTAAAATAATTTAACGTTAATCATTAATTCTCTATACATGGACATTTAAGAAAATACGTTGTTTTTTGAAAATATATTATAATTTAATTTGTAAATATAATGTTTAAACTGAATATTTTAAAAATTTATATAACATTTGAGACACACACATTCAATGATTATTCTATTTATGAAACTTTGAAAAAATAGTAATTAAGCAATGATAGTATTTTTCTATTTACAAAATGCAATGATGTTCTTTTTTGTTCCTTTACATCATGATAGCATGGGTCATTATTATTGTAGAAAAAGATAAATAACTTTTTTAACTTAAAAAATTATTATTATTATTATTATTATTTATAATTAGATGTATTTAAACAATAACAACATCGAAATGTTCACATTCAATAAAGTAACATCCTCTAGACCACATAATTAAGTTCAAATTAAGAGTACAAATATAAAAGTTAACAAATTAAGTTTAAAAATATCAAAGTTGAAATATCGATCGTCTGTGAAACAAATGGCAGTTAGATAAACGAGGAACAAAAACCCTTTAAGAAATATCGCAAGAATAAATACGATTAATGGAAATGTGTTAGTGGCACAAGTAGAAAGTTAACCTTAAAGAGCACAAAACACGGATAGAATCTACAGCTGTAAACTGAAACAGCACATAAAACATAAAACGTGGAACATATTATAAAATCAGAAGGCATAGAATAGGTGGAGCAAGATCCAAAGGTTTGGGCATAAAGGGAGCCACATGGTCTCCTTAAATGGCCAATTTGCCAACCAAAAAATACATATCCACCGATCCACATACCCCAACCATTATCAAAATTTGGGACACTCAATCAAACTCACCATTATTCTTTTGTGATAGGCTTTTTTCCCACGCCTAATCTCACCCCATCATTTCTCCTAACCCACACATGTGCATATGATTAGACAAGAGGACGTGCTTGTGAAACCATCTTTTTTCATGTTTTTAACTTAATTAACAACACCTTTTCACCTTCAACTTATCCCTCCTTGCCACATTAACTCACTTATTTATAAAATATTTGTTCTAAAATTATTTATCTTTTTATTTTAATTATTTCATCTATCTTATATATGCGATTCGTTTGTAAATAAATTAATTTTAAATAGATTATATTTTTTTTCATTTATATATTATTTGATATATGTGAAATCATCAATTTACTTAATTATTATAAGATAAATAAAACACATTTTTTCAATTATATCATCAATTCATATTATTTATCTAATTCTCAAATCAATATTTTTCTGTTGTATTTATGATCATGATGATAAAATTATATATATTAATAAAAATAATTTAATAAATTTTTATTTATTTTTTATTTTTTAATAAGTTAAATAACACATGCGGTCTCTTAATTTAATTTCAATTAGTGATTTAATTTTTATATTTTATTTTATTTTTTTAATATAATCTTTTATTTTAATTTTAAGTGATAATTTGATATTTTATATTTTAAAATATCAATAATATTATTTTTTTATAATATAAAAGATTAAATTATTATTTAAAATTAAAATAAAAACTAAATAAAAAATAAAAAAATTAATTAAAAAAATTATTATTATTATTTGATCTTATTATGCATGACATAATCACATAGATGACCCAATACGAGACTATAAGACTATATGACATAATAAGTATCAATTATTATGGTTTACATGTTATCAAAAAGAAATTATTATTATGATTTAGAAAAGAGAAAGAAAAGTTATGCTTTTGGCTATGGGGAACTTTGTAGGACGGTATATAATATGGCATTAGACTTTTAGGAAGCCATAGTATCACCCATATACCTAACTTATGATTTGATGATTTTGTGGTCCCATGTGGACGCCACTCGCATCACACATGTACCCCCACCAAGTTTTTTATTTTTATTTATTTTTATTTTTTTATTAAGAACTCCAAGGGATGGTTTCTTATATATTTTTTTAAAAAAAAGTAATTTGATAATTTAAAAATTATTTATTAGAAATATTTTTGAAGACATAAATTATTGTGCTTATTTACTTTATTAAAAAGAATTTAAAATTAATTAATTATGATTGTTTTATAGAGAATTTGAACTTGATACCATAACTTGGGAATGTGGACATTTAGTATGTATTCTATATTATTTTGTAGCATATACTCTATATTTTTTTCCTCATCGTTTATCCCGTTAAGATTTGAACAATGTCCATTAAAATTTTAATGTTAAATATTTATCACTAAATTAACACTCAATAATCTTAAGATCTAGTTAGAATTGCTCCTTCTAACATGTGTTTTTATAGCACTCGTTAAAATAAAAAATAATAATATAAATTTTAAGTTAGAAAACATCCTTTTAAAATATTTCAATTCACAACTT
>JBBPBT010001185.1:3515397-3544398 GCA_037974875.1 Cicer bijugum
TATTTATATTTATATTTATATTTATATTTATATTTATATTTATATTTATATTTATATTTATATTTATATTTATATTTATATTTATATTTATACAAATTGTTAATTCAGAAATAATAATGCTGATAGCTGGAAGTGATAATTATTCATTAAAGAAACATGGCTATAAATAGTCTTACAAGCAAAACAGAAGCTACAATTAACATAAAAAAATTGAAAACTAACATACTTCCTAAAGAATAGGTATTTTCCTAAAGACTAGAACTATTTCAACAAATGAATACATATTTTATTCTAAACAGAAACAATTAACTAACAATTTAAGAACAACAAAATAAAATTAATTACAATTAACTAACTGAAAATTAATTATTAAAAATTAACTCTATCTCTAAAGTCTTCAAATTGAGTACCACTTATTTACACTTAAGAATTCCAAAATTAATCGAATCATATAATTCAATATATGGCTTAACCTAAATTTCTAACATTTACCTCGTACTCAAATTCGCTAAAAAAAGAAATTTGTGAGCCAATTGTCTTCTCTGGTTCAAATACACAGAGACATATAATTAGAGATAGAATCACAATAACCATCTATGCACATATGCCTTCGGTTTTCTGATTCAAGTCAAACGTCACTAGACTCATTATTAAATCTTAAACTTGTAGCGCAATGCAAAGACTAAAAACACACAGGAAAATTTGGAAGAAAAAGTGTTGAAATCCTCAAAATTATAGTTCTCCAACAACAGTTAACTCAACGTTTGAAAAATGTGTTTTATCATTCTAGTGGAATGACGATGTTCAGTAACACGCTATTCTTTGAAAGAATGAATGGGAAATGAGCATTCATGCACTAGGAATAGATCTATGTGTTCTTTAAAACAATTTTTGTTTTAATTTCAACCATTGATTTTAATTTAATTTAACGATTGATAATTATTTATCTTATTCTCACATAAAAAATACATTTTTATTATATATATATATATATAACAAAAGTATATTGATTATCAAAAGTAATAGCAAAATTAATGATTCATGTATGCATCAATTCGAATAATTAAGAGTGTTTATAATAATACGAATAATACGTTACTCCACTAGCCAACATTTGTTTGATTTCAGATAGACACGAATCATTAAGAGTGTTTATAATAATTCGAATAATGGGTAGCAAGATCCTCCGTCAAAGCATATGTTATGTGTCTGACATATTTCACAAAATTTTGCAAGAGAATTTAAGGACAATGCTTTGAAGAAAATAGTTATTTCAATGGGTAATAGTTTATTTCTTAATTTTTATAATGAGTGTAATTTTTAATAATTTCATTCTTAATTTATATAATTGTTCACTGTTTCAATACAGATTAATCATCGATCAATGGGCCTACATATCGATATTACCTCCACTGGCGGATCTTGGTAGGGACAAGGGATGGTCGCGACCACTCCAAGAAAAAAAACCTTGAACCTAAATCAATATCCTTTATTTTCCTCTCTTTTCTGGTCTTCCTCTCTTTCTCCCTTTTTTTTAGTGAAGAATTTGAGGTAGAAGAGTCATATCCAGTATGAGGATTCTTTATGGAGTTGTTGTCTTTAGAAGGTGAAAAATTGAAACTTTTTTTTGTGGTTACTATTGATAGGGTAATGGGGGTTTGTGGAATCTGATTTTTTTTCTTTTGATTTTGGTTTCAGACCCTTTTTACCATGTGAAGAATTTGAAGGAGAAGAGATAAGCTCAATGTCAGAATATGGATTATTTGTGGAACTGTTGTGTTTGGAAGGTGAAAAATTGGGACTTTTTGGGAGTTTTGAAAAGGTGTGAGCTTTAGCATGATAAGGTGGTGGGGTGGTGTGATTAGGGAAAGATTTGAGCTTTTTGAAAATGAAATTTGAGGTGGGTGGGAAGATTGGAATGGAAGAAAGATGAACAATGGATGGCAGAGATTTGTTGTAGAAAGATAGCATCTAGTGCCTAATTGATGATTTCTTCTATTGTGGAGTAGAAAGATACTCCTCCAACCATAATTGAGAATGAGAAGCTATTGCATATAAGGTTTCTTGCATATAAGGTGTTTGATATTTTGTTGCATATAAGGTGTTTAATATTTTGTTGCATATAAGGTGTTTGATATTTTGTTGCATATAAGATGGTTGATATTTTGTTGCATACAGGGTGTTTTATTTTTTATTGCATATTATTTGCTTATTTAATTTATACATGTTATAATTTTATGTCGGCCATCCTAAATTTTTTAATTAAGCTCCGCCACTCTACCGCATAGAAATCGACATAGTAAACTTGAAGACTTTAAAATGGTTGAACAACATACCTCGACAATCATTCGATTGAAGTAGTCGTAGGAGGTCAGATGACAATCAACCTCGTATTAAATTTTGAATTTTTTTTCTTCAATTGGTTGCTTATTATTTTAAAAAATAAATAAAGTATTCGTATAAATAAATTTAAAATTAAGGTATTTTGAATATATATATATATATGTACCAATGAGGTGTGAGGAGAAAATCGAGAAGAGTTTACTTGGACTGAAAAAAAGAGTTGTTACGTATTGAGTATTTATTTCGTCATGACGAGATAAAGAGAAAAATGAGGCGTGAGGAGAAAATAGAGAATTAAGGATAGGTAGAGGGAGATAACGGTCTAAGAAATGATGTCGTGTTTTTCTCCGCATGAACAAAAGCACATTAAAGAACCTCTGAGACACTGTCCCACTAGTCCCCTACACCCTATACAATACTTATATAGCACCATTTGTATTTTGTACAGTACACACACTCACCCATTGACAATTTTAATTTTAATCTCGACAAATTGTTTTTTTTATTCGTATTTTCACAATTTTAAAATATGGAATTAATAACTATTTTATTTTATAATATCCAATTTACAAAAAAAATTAAAAAATATATCAGTTGTCAATAATTTAGATCATATCTGATGGTAAAGGTTTTTGCTAACACTAATCAACTTAAAGATCTAATTCACCTAAATTTAATTATTTATTTTTATAGTAGTTAAATAAATTGTTATTATTAAAAAAAGACATTCTATAGCACATTTACCAACTCTAATGAACTTTAAAATCCAAATCACTTGATTACTATAATTTTTGAAGTAGATCAACCTATATGACTTAATCAAATTAGATTTATAGCAATTTGTAATATAGGTTATAAAATTATTTTTAAAATAAGAAAAATATTATGTCTCATGTGGTGTTCAATAATCAAAATAGTTTTATCCTATAACGTTCTATTTCTATTTCTAATAATATTATGGTGTTTTAAGAAATTATTTGTATTCTTTGTTGTTTACATAGTATTAAAGGCTCTATAATTCTCAAACTTTATCTCAAAAAAACATACAAAAGACTTGAATGACAATTTATCATGAAATTTATTAACATGTTAAAATTGCCTTTCATACTAAATAATGTTATTCAGTATTGTCTTGGTCTTAAATATGTGACTATTAATTGGAATGGTGTTGAAACTAGTCTCTTTTGACACTTTTATCTCCCATTGTTTTTGTGCTGACTTTGGGGAGATTTAGTCACAAAATTAAACATACGGCTACAAGAGGCCAATGACAACCTTTTTGTTTGGTAGGGATGGGCAACCCTACCTCTCCCACATGCTAATGATATTTTTTTTGATTTCTAATACTAATATGTAACAAATTTAGCTAATTAAATCCATTTTAGTAGACTTATGCCACAATTATGGTCAAAATATCAACATACAAAAATGCAAGTTTTTTTTCTCTAAAAAAATGTTAACTATGAAAAACGGCTTATTTTGAAGTCATAATACGGGGATTGACCTAGCTACAAACTTTGGAGTATACACTGGTGTTCGTCTAATTTTTCAAGGAGTCTCAAAAGACTCATTCTACTTTATCTTAAATATAATAAGATATAAACTCACAAATTGGAAAACTAAATTCATTTGCAAGTAAAGTCATTCATTCTTAATCATCTTTATCTAGTACAATTGAACAAATAACATGTCATTTGATATATTGGAAAACAATTTGCAATCCAAAGCAAGAAGGTGGACTTGACTTCAAGAATATCAAATTTATTAATTAGACATATATGAGCAAACTTTCTTGGTAACTGGTTGTGGACAAGGACAAATTTTGGATTCAATTAGCCCAAATCAAATATAATTATGGTATTAATAACACCCATTTTTATCCAACAATGTAACATTACTTCATTATTTGAAGGAATATTTGTAAAGTATGGTCTAATACCAAAAGTAATGTGTGATGAGTTATTTGTGATAGTCATTTTACATAATTTTGGAAGGATAATTGGATACAAGACTAAAGAAAGTTTGTTGACTCAATACCCCAATCTATTCCACCAAAATAATATGAGTTTGTTGTATAGAGCTACAATGATGATACATACTGGAATTGTAGTAAACTACATCAAATTCTTCCTGAATCAATTCGTGAGAAAATTTGATTGTTAAAGTCTTCGATCGATGCTTATTTGGATTTCCGCACATAATTGTCATTCAGTAACAACCAATTTACTCTCAAGTAAACCTATGATAACCTCACAAATCATGAAACTAATTTTGGTTGATGCTACGATCTGTTCATAATTCTTCAAGATAAACAAATAGGTGTGTTCATTTCTTAGCTCAACTTGATCACAATGATTCTTTTTTCGTTTAAACATTGTACCTACCTTTTTTTTTGTTCGATTCATTTATAATATATAATGTTAGAAGTTATCATTCTCATCAATTGTTTTAGTTAATATAATTTATTTTTAATGACAAAAAACTATTTTATATTTAACATTCATTACAGAAAAAATATTTTAGTTGTCAAAATTTTATTTTAAAAATTGTAAACGATCTTCGAATCTCGAAGCATTTATTAACTCTAATGAACTTCGAGATTAAATTATCTAAATTTATTTATTTTTATATAATTACATATATTTTTTTATCATTATAAAAATATATAATTTTAAGTTTATACTTTCTTTAGAAAAAAATAGATGCTTTTAATATATAAATAGTAACTATAAAACGTATGATAAGGACCGAACAAATAAAATATTTATTTTAAATTAAACCTGAAAAATTGTAGTTGTACTGATGACACTGATATATACCTCGACCTCTAAAAAATAGTTCAAATGTAGACCTTAAGATTTTTTTTTTGTAAAATAAATATCATATCGTTCAAAAATCCACTTTTTTTTTTAATAAAAACAAATGTAAAAGTCTCCCTCATGATTTCGAAGTGCATATTGGAAGCACCTTAAATTTATAAGCATTTAAAGTATATAATATTTTTTTTAAATAGTCACACGCTAATATAGCATCATATACTTGTATATTTGACCATATAATTTTTTGTAAAAACACAAGTATAATTCACAATTATAACATATAATATTTTTTGTTGTTGTAAAAACACAAGTTTAATTCACAATTATAACGTATAATAAAATAGATAAATAGAATAGTATTTTGTATTAACAATATTTTAAAAGTTTAGATTCAGAGAAATAAAAGAATGAGCAAGTCTCATATTTTGTATGACAGAAAACACAAAATTTAGGTTGGTTACCAAAAAAAATGTATTTCTTATTTCTTTTGAAAAATATTTATGGTTATGAACAATATTTACACAAATTTCACTGATTTGATTTAGCAGTAAGTTTTACGTTTTATAATAAATATTAATTAAGATTTTTATGTATATATTAAAAGAGAAAAAATCATTTTATTAAATTATTTATTTTAATTATTATTAATTTAAAATATAATAATAATTTAAAAGTTGTGTATATAATAATCAATGAATAATATTTTAGAAAAAAATAATTAAAATTATATTAAAATTTTTAAATAACATTTATTTTACGATAAATGTTTTTATCAAAGTGAGATGAATATGAGATATTTCTTATTTTAAATTGAACAACCTTCCCACACTCTAAATTATTTTTTAAAAAACCAATGTTTTACAGAACATTTTTCTTTTTGCCATTTTAAATTGTGGGATAGTCACAGGTATATCTTCATTTTTTTTTTAAATACCAAAATGTCACACATTCAAAAACTTATATCAGAATGTCCTCTTTTTTTTCCCAGTTGCTGGTCGCAACCTCGGGATGCGACTTCCTAATGAAAGACTTAACTGATTGTCGCATCCTGGAATGCGACCTCCTAGATGCATATTTTCATTTTTTATTTTCTATTTTGTCCTTATGTACGACATATATATTATATATATTATATATATTATTATTACATATTTTAAAATTAAAAATAACATTATTATAATTAATTAAAATAATAAAAATACATTAATTTATTAATATTATATAATTGTTACTAATTATAATAATAAATTAAATATTTTTATTATTTTTATTAATTATAATAATATTATTATTAATTTTAAAATATATAATAATAATAATAATATATAATATATGCTACAAAATAGGGAAAAAAAATAAAAATATACATGTAGCAGGTCGCATCCTCAGACCATCAATTAAGTCTTTCATTAGGAAGTCGCATCTCCAAATTGCTACCAAAGAAAAAAAGAAAAACATTTTAGTATTATTTTTTATGGGTAGCATTGTGATACATGTCACTATCCCTTGAATTGTCACACGCTCATGGGACACTCTTTCTGACTCTAACAGACCACGTGCTTTAAGATAATACTAATGGATATTTACTTTGTATAATAGGTATATTTGGAGAAAATTGGATTTGACTCTCTATTTGTATTTACTTTTGTCTTATTTACATAAAAGATAAATGATCTATTTATTTTAAATATTTTTTCTGTATTGTTTTTTTATTTAAATAAATAATTATTACATAAACTATTTTTTTATCTCATAAATTAAGTAAAATGTTTGACTTTTTCATTTTGTTGTAGTATATATTTTGTTCAGATTTATAGATTTATTTTGATCTAAAATAAATATATTCAATTAATATTACAAATTTTAATACATGAAAATTTCAATTATTTTTATTTTATTAAATTTATATATATATATATATATTATTTTATGTTATTGAATTGTTTTCAATTGATATATTATTTTAATTTAAACAAATGAAAATAATTTTTTATGTAAAAAGTTATATTTGAGATATTTAACTATGAAAAAAATAAATTATTTGAACAAGGAAATTATATATTCTTTCTCCTTCACTTTCCCTAAGCTCAAAATTATAGAATTATTTCATACTTCGCCTCTAACCATGATAAAAGTTATCCCATTAACTTCAAAACATGACATAGGTGGGAGTGAAAGTTAAATGCCATTAGTACAAGAAACGTTCATATATCTCTTGTATTTCTTTTAAATTTTTTCATTTTAATTTATCTCCCTTGATTTTTTTTCCTTTTTAAAACTTAGGGATTATCTTGTCCCTTTTTTTCATTACAATGCCAAATTGTCTTTCATTAACACCGTTAATGCTACGTAGTCCATTTAAAATTCACATTTAATAACTAAAAGTTTAAATTCTCAAATTTCTTGTACGTTTAATATTTTAAAAGATTTTTTTTCTTCTTTTTTTGCAATTTTTTATTTTCATTTAAATATACTTTTAGTATATATTTTACTTAAAGTTAATTTTTAGTCTCATTATATTTTTAAAATCGGAGTTATTGATCCTTGTACTTTACAACTTGTGGAATTTTATTAATGGTCTCATTTTCATTTTTATAATATTGTATGCTCAATTATAATATGATATCAATGTGATACAATTGAATTGAATTCACATTATTAATTAATATTCATTTTTTTATAATTAATATCTATTTCGATCATATTTGTTAGTAACAACACAAACAAATATTTAAGAAGAAAAAGATAACAATGTTAAACATGATTTTATTTTATCCAATTCAAGTGTGACACATCACTATTATATTATTATGAGCATATCACATTATGAAAAAAAGACCAAAATTACCACAAGTTGTAAAATAAAAAAACTAAAGATTAATTTTGAACAAAATAAAAAAAACTAAAAATATTTAAATTTTTTATTTATTTTTATTAATAGACAATATCACAAACACCACTAAAAACTCACAAGTAGAGATCATGATTTAAACCTGAATCATCGTGGAAAATATTCAGTTCAACAATGTGTATTTTTATTTAGGTGTCTAGGTGGGTTGCATAGTTACACATCACTTAAATACTGAATACCTCCAACTCAACGCTTCAAAAAGTTTATTAAATAAATATTATTAATAATTTTATATAATTACATCTCAACAACATTTATGCATTTAATATACTTTGTTAAGTGAACTTCGCAAAAAGTGGAGACAAAGTGTTTATAGTCACTTTTCACTCTATAGTCACTATTTCATTTCATCTTCAATGGAAGTACCTAAAAGGCAATGCCTCCTATTGGGTTGCAAAAGATAATCGAATATGTTTTTAGGACAATCGTTAATTAGTAGTATATTACGTTTATTCTTATATTGAATATTCTCTTGTAAAAAAAATTGTTCTTTTATATAAATTATCTTAAAATTAAAATAAATATTAATTATTTTTAGTTTAACTGTAATTTTGGTACTTCTATTTTTCATATATTATTAAAATTACTCCTCCATTTATTTTTCCTTCTATTTTGGCTTCTCTCAAATTTTTAGAAAAAAAAAATGTTGACATATTTTAATTGATGTAATATATGATTTGATGAAGTTGTATCATTCATATAAATTAATTATTTATCTGCTATTAATTATATTACAATAGTAAATAATTTATAAATTAAAAATAAATTTAAAGATTTTTTTGTTGTTGTAATATCATCACTACTTTTTAGTAAAAAATTTAAGAGAAAAACCAAATTAAAATTAAAAATGTTAAAATAAGAGGACAAATTTCAATAACAGTTGAAAATATGAGAATCAGGTGGTTGTTTAGAACGTACATTATTAACTAAATTAACGTGATTTTTTTATATTTTTAATGCATTAACCGAAGATGTCTTACATATATGGGCAAATGTCCTATTTTTATCTAGGATAAATTATATATGTGGTCCCTTAACTTAATTTCGGGTAACGTTTTAGTCCTTTATCTTTTTTTTTTCCGAGTTGATCCTTTATTTTAATTTTAAGGGACAATTTGATATTTTATGTTTTAAAATTTCAACAATATTATCCTTTTTTTGTACAAAAATTCAAAAAAATCATCAAAAATTTCAACCAAAACCCATTAAATTAATAATCATCTTCAATAGAATGCAAATTTTATCAAATCCATAACTCAAATATTCAAATACATTCATATTTTCATCTCCAACAACATCAAATAAAGAAAGAAAATATGAGTTTATTTCAAGATTTCATATATGAATTTGATTAAATTTGTATTTTATTGAAGATGATAATGAATTTTATGGATTTTGGTTGAAAAATTTGATGATTTTTTTGAATTTTTGTAAAAAAAAGGACAACTGATATTTTAAAACATAAAATATCAATTTGTCACTTAAAATTAAAATAAAGAACCAAATCGAGAAAAAAAAAACTAAAACGTTACCTGAAATTAAGTTAAGGGACCACGGATCAGAAATGTAATTGAGTGTTTTATCTATATGCGTATATTTTATATTTATATAGTTAGGGTTTATTTCAGCCCTTCATTTTCTAAACTTAGAAATCGTCATCCACGTGATACCTATAAGACAAATGTTACGATTAAGTTTCTTAATATTGATGACTATGCCAATGAAAATCGTAATGTTAATGACTTGGTGAAATTTAGAAACGGTGTATAGTTGATCGGTTACATTATCCCTATAATAATAATAATCACTTACGTGCAGCATTATTAAATATTTTGCGTATATACTTCAAATTACTCAGATTTTCTTTTAATAAATAAAAAAGTAAAATGATGAATTATTTTGATGAGTGTCGTATTGTTGTGAAAGACATTAAATAAAATACGAACGTGCAGATTTTGTTGCATAAAAAAAAAAGTGAAGCATGTAATATGTATTATGGTTGAGGTTGCATAGAGATGCTTTAAGAGTGTGTAGTTGAATAATAGAAAAAAGTCATAAAAAGAAAAGAGGGTTGGAGAGACAAAGGCGTCAGAGGTTGAAAACGATCATGATTCACGTCGCAGAGAAAGTGTGTTTGTCTCATAATACAGAATAGAAGAAAGAAACTTCAGAGAGAGAGTCTCTTGAGATTTGCGCCTCAACCAACCATAATCTTCTAACTTCACTCTCCGCAATATCACCATCACCATGAATAAAGGCGGCCACCATTTCTCTCTCTCCTTCTCCATGCACCCACTCAATTAATTACCGCATTCTTTCCCTTCCATTCTCTTACACGTTTTCTCTCTCTCTCTCTCTCTCTCTCTCTCTCTCTTTTTTTCTTTAATACTTTTCATTCTCTTCTTCAACTTTCTTACTCTCTCGCTTTCTCCTCTTCCAATGGTTTACTTCAGATTCAACACGGACCTATCTTCTCGTTTTCTCTGAACTTTTTTAATTTTCAACTTTTTTTTTTGTTTGGTTTGAAGGAGAGAAAGAAAAAAACGAAAATGAAGTTTATGAAGTTAGGTTCCAAGCCTGATGGACTTCAATCTGATGGAAAATTTGTCAGGTTCGATGTTCTTCTTCTATTTTGTTTCTTTCTTCTTTTCTGCTAATAACTAACTTTCTTCTTGTTTGCTTCTTCTATTTCGTCTTTTTTTTTTTTACTGCATTGTTACTTGTTAGTGTTTCTTCTCTCACAGTTAAATAGTAAATGTTTGTTAGTTGTTACTATTTTTCTGTTACTTAATAGTAGTTTTCTTTTCTCTGGAACCAAATATAAGCAAACAAATTAAGACTTAATAATAAACTTTTCAGCATTGTTGAAACCCTGGTAGTTATAGATTCATTCTTGGATGCCTTCAAAAGAAACCCATTTTTTCATATTGGCTGCAAAAATGCACTGAAATAGTTTCAATATTCTATTATTGCTTGTAACTTTAAAGGGATAGAGAGAGAGAGAGTTAATTGGAGATGGAAGTGGTCCACCCTTTAAATTGTGAAACTCTTCTTGATGAGTTTTTGTGGTCCAAATAGTGTATAAGTAGTATGGAGTATGGGCTATTCAACATTTTAAATCAGTTTGCAAAGTCTATTTTGGAACAATATTAATGGTTTTATTATTATTATTTATCTTTTATATGTTTTTCTGTATGTATCATTACTTTTTACTTTTAAGCATGTGACTTCCACTGGAGTGCTTAGATTATCGGGTTTTACACACTTTTATTTATATATATATATATATATATTTTAATATTAAATTGCCACACTTTCAAAAAGTTATACTAAAATTGGCCAAATTCAACTCAGGTCGCATGCTAAATTTCATTTTTTTTCTTTACCCATTTTACCTTTATGTATATACATATAATATATATTATTAGATATTTTAAAAGTAATAATAACATTAAAATAATTAATTAAAATAATAAAAATAATTAATATATTAATATTATATAATTATTACTGATTATAATAATAAATAGAATAATAATAATAATTAAAATAATAATAATAAAAAGAAAATTTTATCAATAAAATAAAATAAAAATACATTAATTTATTAATATTATATAATTATTATTAATTATAATAATAAATAGAATAATAATAATAAACAGAAAATTCTATTAATAAAATAAAAATAAAAATACATTAAAGACCAAATGCGACTGATAGAGTCCCAAGAAAGTGCGGATTATGTCGGTATCTGTTTAATGTCATTTTATTTTAATGTATTTTAATGTATTTTTATTTTTATTTTATTAATAGAATTTTCTGTTTATTATTATTATTATTATTCTATTATTATAATTAATAACAATTATATAATATTAATAAATTAATTATTTTTATTATTTTAATTAATTATTTTAATGTGATTATTACTTTTAAAATATATAATAATAATAATATATATAATATACATAAGGGCAAAATGGACAAGAAAAAAAAATGAAATTTGGCTAGTAGGAGGTCGCATCCCCAAGATGCGACCATAAGTTGAATTTGGCCATTTTCTTCAATAGGAGGTCACATCCCCAGGTTGCGATCAGCAACTGGGGTTAAAAAATAGGGCATTTTGGTATTATTTTTTCAAAGTGCGGCAATTTGGTATTAAAAAAAAAAAAGGATATACGTGTGTAAAACCCTAGATTATCACTATCAACTTTTGGTATGTTTATAGAATTCACTTATGAATAGATTATTTTATAAATATTATGGTTGGTAGATTTTCAGCCTGTTATAAATTAATCATGTGCTACATGCATGTATTCAACTCACAAGTAAGAACCACATTTGGTCAGTGTATATTAAATAATTATTGGATTTGACTCCTTTAAAGTGTAGTTAGAAAATCAAGGGTTGATATTTGAAATTTTGAACACACCAATGCTTTATTATGCATGTTCATGTAATATCTATCATTGATTTATCATTCATTAATGATCGATATTATTCACTTTACATTCTAAAGTGAGCTTATTGGATACTAAATTATTAATTTAGTTTTGCCTGTAGTTAGTCATTTTAGTGGGGGATAAGGGGGAGGTGTTAGTTGATTTTTTTCTCTGCTTTTTAAATTGAGGTTTCTTTATATTTGAGACAAATAGAATTGCACGATTTTAATCCCATAATTTAAACTTATGTCAAATAATATTTTAAGATGTCACTTATTCTTTCTTTGTCATGTGATCTAGTTTTGCCTTTAGAGCTATTTACTTGCAGCTAAGAGTGCATGCTTGGTATCACAATGTTTCTTTGTTGTGTTTTTACAACATCACGACGACTCATCGGGCTTTCGGAAAATCACCGCAATACCGAACATACACATTATAGTTTTGTTACATGATGTGATGTATCTGTGAGTGTAGTGAAGAACATGAATCTTTATTCCTTTTGGCTGCTTATTTCATAATATCATTGTGTTGCTGTGACATGAAATTTGCATGCTTACATTGTATTGTTATCATCTCCCATCTTTACTTGAATAATTTGCCCTTCTTTATAAAATAACAATTCATTTCCAATTTATGCAGGTACATATCATCTGAATTAGCTACAGATATTATCATAAGTATTGGTGAAGTGAAATTTGACCTTCACAAGGTGTATATATATACTTTTTCAGCTTCCTTGTTTTGTTTTGCTATTAAATAAGAAAATGCACATTATTTAATTTAGTGATAGTTACATTATCACCATTGTGTGGAAAAATTAGACCATGCTCCCTTATTTTCTACTAAACTTTTTGTTTCCTCTTTTTAATTGATTTTTACTTTTCATGTGTTGCAGTTCCCTTTACTGTTGAAGAGCAATCGCTTACAGAAGTTGGTGTCGAAGGCTAATGAAGATAGTTCAGATGAAATTTACTTGGATGATTTCCCTGGTGGTCCCAAGGCCTTTGAAATATGTGCGAAGTTCTGCTATGGAATGACTGTTACTTTAAATGCTTACAATGTCGTGGCTGCTCGATGTGCAGCCGAGTACCTTGAGATGACCGAGGATGTCGATAGAGGAAACTTGATTTTTAAAATTGATGTGTTTCTTACTTCCAGTATCTTTCGTAGCTGGAAGGATTCTATCACTGTTCTCCAAACTGCTAAATCTCTTCTTCCATGGTCCGAGGATCTAAAGATCATTGGGAGATGCATAGATTCCATAGCTTCTAAAACTTCTGTGGACCCGATGAACATCACTTGGTCTTACACTTACAACCGGAAATTAACACAAGCTAATAAAATTGCTGAGGACAAGATATCCTTGAAAGAGAAGATTGAGCCTGTTCCGAAGGATTGGTGGGTTGAAGATATATGTGAGCTGGATATTGATCTTTATAAACGTGTAATGATTACTGTTAAATCAAAGGGAAGAATGGACGGTGTTGTGATTGGTGAGGCGCTGAAAACCTATGCAGTAAGATGGTTGCCTGATTCTGTCGATGCATTGGTTTCCAATGCTCATGCCATGAGAAACAAATCTCTGGTAGAAACAATTGTTTGTTTGTTGCCGTGTGATAACGGTGTCGGCTGTTCTTGTAGTTTCTTGATGAAACTATTGAAAGTGGCCATATTAGTTGAAGCCGATGAATCATCCAGAGAAGAATTAATCAAGAGCATTAGCCTAAAATTGTATGAAGCTTCTGTCAAAGATTTACTGATTCCAGCAAGGTCTCCTCAGGTTACAATTTATGATATGGATTTGGTGCAAGACCTTTTGAATCGGTACATGACTAATGAAAAGAAAATCCGTGATATTGATGTTGTGGACAAGAAAGATAAATTTGGTGAATCTATTTTAGGGAATAGGGCGATATTGAATGTTGGCAAGTTGGTGGATAGTTATCTTGGCGAAATCGCATATGATCCGAATCTCAACCTCTCTTGTTTTGTTGATTTGTCACAGTCAATTCCTGAGTTTGCTAGGCCAAATCATGATGGACTGTACCGAGCTATCGACATCTACTTGAAGGTATGATTTTGTTACCTTGGTTATCCAATTCAGATTCAAATTATGGATTGAAAGTTCTATTCATCGAATCGTGAATCAAAATGTTATTATGAATTGTAAGATACATTACCAATTCAAGATTCAAGTCATAAATATAATGACATAAGAAAAGCGGCTAGCAATACCAAGTTGACTGGCTGACCACACTAAGTTTAGACTACGATTCACTAGAATGAATTGAAATTCATTATCGTTAATAGATATTCTTCATAATATTCACTTGTGTTTATTATTTTCAGGAGCACCCAAGTTTGACTAAATCTGAAAAGAAGAATATTTGTGGTCTAATGGATGTCAAGAAACTGACTGCGGATGCGTCAGCGCACGCTGCACAGAACGAACATCTTCCCCTTCGGGTTGTAGTGCAGGTTCTGTATTTTGAACAGGTTAGAGCTGCAGCCAGCAACCGAGCATTTGCCAACAATCTACGCAAACCTCCGCGTGCACTGATGAATGGAGACGATGAGTGCGAGAGATCTTTAGGAAAAAGCTGCCATTCTCTCAACGGCCGAATGAGTCACTTGAAGATTAAAGATGACGAGTTTCGTAGGAGTATGAAATTGAATAAGAAGAGTAGCAAAAACAGCAGAAGTGGTGTGCAGTTGCTGCCGTCTCGGTCAAGAAGAATATTTGATAAGTTATGGAATGTTGGTAAAGGACAAGGAGGGAATAGGAGCTCGGAGACTTCAGGGAGTTCTAATAGCCCGACTTCGGTAGTCGCTGGAGATACCAAATCTTCCGGTTCATCGTTAAGACACCGACGATATTCTATCTCTTAGGGAATTATGTAAAATTATTTGGAAGAGGTGAAGAATATTGAAGTTGCTTTGAAGTGTAAAGTGGTAGGATGTTTAATCTTGTGTTTGCAATGCATGCATGTAATGAATTACTAATCATGATTATGGTCTCACTAGCATGTAGTGACATTTTTGTGCCTTTTGTATGTGGTTTCTTTCGCTAGTGTAAGATCTTATAATCCCAAGTAATATCATGAAATGGGTAGGGGATCCTTAGATTTTATTCCATGTTAAAACATTTTCAATGCCTGAATTTAAATCCAAGCCAAGTCACAAGTTCAAGTAATGATTTATCTTGGTTTTGGGAAATTGAATTCCAAGATTATGTTTAGTGTATTCTAAAAACTTAATGCCGAAACATAGATGAATATGATATAGAATTTTACGGGGAAGTATCCCAATTTTTTAGGGTGGATTTGTCAAAGAATTACGGCTAATCTCATAATTTTGATTTTAATAATGATAACTTAAAAGATTACCACATTTGATTTTACCAATGACAACTTAAAAAAATTACACTAATAGATAGTTGTGTTGTCGTATATTTTTCTACAGTAAAAATGCGAAAATTAAACGCTATTATTTTTTTAAACTCTTAACAAATATGATAATTGAAGCGATAAATTGAATCCCAAAAGTATAGAATGAAATTATAATTTCTAAATACAAAACAGTAGGAGTGTCACTCAGAGCGGTATAAATAAAAAAACCAATAGGTGCAAAATGTATATATGGGGTCACGAAGACTGTTGCCTTTTGTACCCCCCATTTAGACTTGTACCTCCCTCATTTTGTTAAAAACTCAGTTTTACCCCTCATAAATTCATTCACGTGAGCGGTAAAAAAAATTACCTCAAAATTTGACCTCTTAGTTGAAATTTTCGGTAAGTAATTTTAGTAAACGAAATTTTCGGTAGTTGTATTTTCAATACCTGAAAGTTCAAATTTCTGGAAACTACCGGAAATTTCAAAAATTTTGAAAAATCCGGTAGTTTGTTTTTGTTCACCGGAAATTTCGTTGTTTGAAATTTCCGGTAGTTAATCTTGAAATTTCAAAAATCCGGTACTGTGCCATAGCTAAGTTGGTTGGAGCGCTGATTGTGGAATGGTTGGAGCGCGCCAAACCCTCATTGTGAAATGGTTGGAGCGCCAAAGGAAAGGTTTACAGAATGGCTACCATCCATGGGGTACTGTGTGCCATAGTTCAGTTGTGGAATGGTTAGAGCGCCAAACCCTAATGGGTTGTGGAAAGGTTTACAAAATCCTAACCAGAGCTCTTGATATCATGAAAGTTCAAAAAGGGTTGAAATACACAGTGTACCGGAAATTTCAAAAAGGGCTGAAATTTCCGGTAAAGAAACCGGAAAATTGAAAAATTCGGTAGTGAAAAATGCATACCGAAAATTTCAAAAAATTAAATTTCCGGTAAGTCATCCGAAAATTTCAAATTTTCGGTATTGATTTTGAACTACCGAATTTTTCAATTTTCCGGTGAACCTTTCCGGAAATTTCAAAATATGAAATTTTTTGTATGTATTTTGAACTATCGGAAATTTCAATCCTCTTGAAATTTCTGGTAAAAACTTTTTTTGATTTTTTTACTGATTTTTTAAAGGTTATTTTGAATATTTCACTAAAAAAATATTAAATTGAGAGTACAAGTTTAAATGGGGGTACAAAAGGCAACAGTCCCGTTCTAACTCCTTACGGGCCCAATTTGCTTCCTATGGAAACCATTTCTTCTTGAGAGTTAAGACGCGCACTCATCACAGTTACAGCTCCAGCTTCATTTCGAAGCACCCTCCAAAGTCCAAACATCAAACACCTTCTCTGCAAGCTAAAAACTCATAAAACTATAAACCATAAAAAGAAAAATTGAAGATGCAGAGATTCAAAGCTCTGCTTCCACAAACTACATTCTCATCTCGCACGCTCTGTTCTCATCGTCGCGCTTTCTCTGCTCAACCAAATTACGCTGAACGCGAGGACGACGATGATTCCCAAAGCCAGGTCACTTTTCTCATGCTCCCGCATATCATCATCGTCATCATTATTGTTTTTGCTACTATTATTATGAAATTTATTTTCAATTCATTTCATGATTTTGTTATTTGGTTTTAGATTTTGGTTGAAGGAAGAGCGAAATCACGTGCAGCAATTCTCAACAGGCCAACTTCTATGAACGCGCTCACTACTTCAATGGTACGGCATTTTCCTATTCCTTCGTGTTTCGTTGCGCGTTTTGAGTTCATTCGTTTTAGTTGAACGCCAAGTGGTTTTGGATTTTCGTAGGTTGCTAGGTTGAAGAGACTTTATGATTCGTGGGAAGAAAACTCTGACATTGGCTTTGTTTTAATGAAGGTATTATATTACTGTCGTTTTTCACGCCAATTAGTTGTCACCGAACTAAAGAATGTAATGATTTATTATTCATGTTGTTATATAGTTTTTAATTTTTATGTAATGTAGTGATATAACTTCTGTAATATTCATTTTTTTTTGAGTATGAGTTTCTGGCTTGAATGTTTTGAAGGGTAGAGGCAAAGCTTTTTGTTCTGGTGCAGATGTTGTTAGGCTGTATCACTCGCTCAATGAAGGTGTGTTGCATTTTAAAATTTTATTGAGTAACAAATAACAGATACATCAATTTCATGCCAATAACTTTTATACGTGAATATGTCATCATTTATTTTTTTCCTATTTTTTTAGATAAAACATGTTGCATTTTAAGTTGTACATTTCATCTTTTAATTTAACTATAACACAAGGGTTGATTTAGTACCTTTTCTAAAATTTGCTTTATGTATTGGGTTGTGTGCTTGAGAGGAAACAAAGGAGAGACATATGAATCTGATAGAATCCATGCGTGTTAATTACACAGTGGAGGATATTTTATATACTTAAGAGCTATAAATACGGGGATTTGTAATTACATATTAGGATACAACACAGATTCAGACTCAGTCCATAATTATCTTATTTAGACTATAGCTAGATTGTTGATATTTCTTTTTGTAACCTTGGTGTCTAACAATTGGTATAACCCTAGTAGTTGACTTATTTTCTACGCTTCGCGTAGTACCTTCTTAGCATCTTTCTTAGTTACCCTATGTTAATGTCAATTTTCAGCATTTCCTTTACAAAGACCACAATTTATTACACTCCTATTCAACGTTTATTAATTAATCTATGTTGCATGCTTGTGTCACACCTCAAGAATACCTTATGATCCAAAACTCTTGATTCATTGGGTGTCTCTTTAGTCAGTTCATCCCACATATGGGTGCACTTCTTTGTATGAGGTATTGTGAAATCGAGTGCTATAAATTTAGAATAGTTTTATCCACTGCATTTGCTCCATTTAGATCATAACACTATGCAAAACCCTTGTATCCTCTATAATTCCTCCTCACATGTCCATTAGATCACCTCCTAGACAAAACTTTTCTCCCAATGGAATGTCTTGAACTAAACCTTCTAAATCCTTTCTAAACTTATCTGAAGTATTCGTCCAACCCCATGTGTGCTGCATATGCAGTAATAAATTGGCTGACCCTTGACCCTTATTTAGATAAAATTTTGCTTAATGTATTCTTACTTTCACACGTTATTTATGAATTATGATCAGATGGTTTGCAGATAAAACAATCTTTACTAGGTAGGACTCTAATTATTTGTTAGTTCAGTTTTCACTTTTTTTCATTTGTTTGATCATCAGAGGCAAATTTTGCATTCATCTCTTACTAGTTGAATGGTGCTCCTTCCACTTCAGATGTTTCTTGCAGTCACTGATTATGATGTTTATTATGAACAGGACATGCTGAAGAAGCTAAAGAGTTTTTCAAAACATTATATTCATTTGTATATCTTCAAGGGACATATCTTAAACCACATGTAAGTATTGGATCATAGCAAGCATTTTTGTTTGAGATGATACTGTATTACTCTTATTTATCATAAGATTTATATATCATGCTAAATGTGATTTCTGATTCAGATTAAGTAGGTAGTTTTCTTTAAGATAATATTCATGATTTATGCATTATATAGCCTATTGTGGCTCCAAATATTGATTTGTTCTCAATGGGGGGATTCTTTCACTTGCATTTCCCCTGAAGAAGTGGGTAAGCAAGTGTTACCCTGATAGAGACCCGAGTAGAGGTCACAAGTATAAAAAGGATATTATGTGATAAAGAGTGTGGTAAGAATATAGGGTAAATAATGAGTGGGGTAGGAGGCTTAGTTGGCAAGTTGTTATGCCTTATTAGTATAAATAGTAAGGTGAGTGAATTGTGGGGGATTATGAAGAATATTTTCGTGAACCATTTATGGTTAGGCAGAGAGGTTTTCTCCTTCTCTGAGGAGCTTGGCTCTGAGGTAGATTGGGATAATTTACCTTCTACAGTTTCTTCTCATTTTTGCCTTCCAACCTTATGAGATATTCATTTATTCATATAGTGCATATTGGACGAATAGAAACCGGTAGTTAATTTAACTATTGCTGAATAAAGATGTCCAAAATCTATTGGTCAGAGCTAAAACTATGTTACACCTTGTCTACAGAATAATTTCCCCAGAGAAACTATTATATTTTCAATAGTGGAAAAATTGTGTGAACAAACCATGTTCACCTGATTGGAGAGAATTTTCAGTAGATTAATGGCACCTCCATACGCAAGAGTTGGCTTCTATAGCATTATCATATGGCATACATGAGAGGGAAAAAAGAGTAGATGATAAGAGAGTCTAAATCAAAGTTCTCTTAAAATAGATATATTAGTTTACAATAAGATGAAATTTAAAATACTTTTATCCAATTTTTAGTATTTACATTTTAAAGCAACCAGCAAGATGATAAGGCTAGTAAGTTTATTCATATCAGCATTTGTTTGTGTTTATACTCAAGAACTATGTAGCTGCATAACATACTGCTCTTCTATTTTACGATTTTTTTATATTTTACTTCTTTTGTTTACCATGAAAGTTTTTTCAGAACCTGTATGAAGATTTATTGGGCACTTTTGCAGGTTTCTATTTTGAATGGAAGGACAATGGGCTGTGGATCTGGAATTTCTCTTCCAGGGATGTTCCGAGTGGTGACTGATAAAACTGTATGTGACTTTTTCATATACCCATTGAATTATGCTCATTTGAAAGTCAGTTATTTTTTATATTCATGTTTTGTAAATTCAAGAAACTAAACCTTTTTCTGTTTAAACTTCGCAGATTTTTTCTCACCCAGAGGCTCAAATAGGTTTCCACCCTGATGCCGGAGCTTCTTACCTTTTGTCTCGTCTACCTGGCTACTTAGGTAATGTAAATTTTTTCATGCTACTTGAGTGCTGCCTCCTGCAACAAAAAATAATAACTTGCAAAGAAAATTTTGTACTAAGTAAATTTTTATGAGCCAAAATTCTATCAAGACTTCAGGATTTAACATAGACTATCGAGTTTGACAACCTTGCAAACATTCTTGTAGTTTTTGTCTCCTCTTGATGTCAAATGCCAAACTAAACATTAACAGTCCTCCAATCTACAACTTTAAATGATCCAAACTCCAGACTAGATTTCTGGTCTTCTCCCGATCCTCTGCATTGCATAATGGCATTTGATCCTCAACATAAAAGGTTTCTATTGAACATTTTTAGCTATACAATCATATACTGGTTAAAGCAGTGCTGATATTCATGATTTAAGTATTTTATTTTCACTGGTGCACTTATATTTCCTTTATAAACCAGAAAATGATGCACACAAGGTTATTTATTTTATGCTGTGCTATGCAGGGGAATATTTGGCCCTTACAGGAGATAAGCTTGATGGTGTAGAAATGATTGCCTGCCGCCTTGCTACACATTATTCACTAAATGAAGTATGTTTTTCACTTCTTCTCTTTGCTCTTTTACTTTTTTTGTACTGTTTGTGTTGGTCAGTTTTCTTTTTCTTACATGATTTGGCTTCCCCTGAAGAGGCTGGCCATGCTTGAAGAACGCCTTGGTAAACTGGTCACAGACGACCCATCTATTGTAGAGGAATCCCTTTCACAATATGCTGATCTTGTTTATCCCGACCGAAGTGGTGTCCTTCACAAGTAATGTTGCATCAAAACACCCTTATTTCCTTTTGGTCCATGACTTTTATAAGATATAGTTTCATTATAGCTCTGTTATATCCTTATGGATCACAATCTTATGTTTTAACTCATTGGGGAATCCTACTTTCTTATAATGTTTCTACTATCTGAAATGTTATTTCTAATTTGTTGTTGTGATAAAACTGAAACAACAGAAGTTTTTTAAAAATGTCATAATCATTGCACATTTTTCTATTGGATGATAGAGTCCTGTTATTTGGTTTCATAAGTTGGCCTAATTGCGATCATTTTCTGCTTCTGATTGTTATTCTCATTTTGCTCAGGATTGATACCATAGATAAATGTTTCTGTCATGATACAGTTGAGGAAATTGTTGAAGCTTTGGTAAGCATTATATTTGTACATGATCTGTCATCTGAAGAAAAATTTCATATCTTTTACCTGCATGGAAATGCAATTATGAGACTTTAATTTATTGGATTGCTACTGCTGACCTGATATACCTTTGCCACCACCTAATTTTTATGAAAGTAGGTATTTTGTGAGAAACTTTATTCAAAACTATTTGTAAGTTGTCATAATCAAAGCTTGTACTTCCTCCGGAATGAAATATAATAAAAAATGGTAACTAAAAAGTTGATGTATCTGGGTCTTAATTTAAGATAAGATACATCAACTTTTCAGTTACTATTTTTATTTATATTTCATTCAAGAGTAGTATATCTATAGAAGTTGTGACTTTTCGAAGTTTCTACTGAATATCATAACTTGTCTGTAGCAGCTTACCTGAAATCACCATAATATCATCCAAAATGGGAATATCTAATCCTTAGCTATGTATCAGTCTCCAGGTGAGAGGGAGTACTTAGTACACCTCTCCAACATAAAAATATTGACAAAAGAATAGGCAGTGGACTAAACACTTCGGGTTTTAGTAGAAGAAAAGCACTTAGTATTGATTGACAGTCTAATACAATACTGAGATTATGTGGTGAAAAGCTACTTACTTTATATCCTTATTTTCATATATCCTTATCAAAGGAAACAAATTTAGTAGACAGAAAATATAGGCTGTGAACTACTGAACTAAATATTTCAGATTTTGTATGAATAAGCAGATTTGGAGCATTGTTTGTGTTTTCTATCATCTGGGGCTTAATTTATTCACCTTTTGATAGTATGTCTTTCCTTCAAAATGAAATGTTATTCTGTCAGGAGAAAGAGGCAGCTGAGACGTGCGATCAATGGTGTTTGACAACTCTCAGGAAAATAAGAGAAGCCTCCCCATTGAGTTTGAAAGTTGTTTTAAGATCTGTGAGTGCACCTCCCTTGAATGTTTGTTTATTTCCTATTCAAGATGTTTTTCTTCTTCTTCCTTGACCTCTGCTTCTGAATTTAGATACGTGAAGGTAGATTTGAAACTCTTGATCAGTGTCTTGTACGTGAGTACCGCATATCTGTTAGGGGAATTTCCAAGCATGTTTCCTCTGACTTCTTTGAGGTAATAATTTTTCTTTGCATATTTTCCATAACGAACAACTTAAATTTGTTTCTATGATTTCACTTGACTTGTTTATGCAGGGGGTTCGAGCACGAATGGTAGATAAAGATTTCGCACCCAAGGTATCTATTGTCTTAGAATCTATACATCTATGAATTCAGTAACTCCCACTTTTTCTCTTAATCTGAAGTGTTTCATTCCCAAATTTGCAGTGGGATCCACCTAGTTTAAAAGAAGTATCAGAGGACATGGTTGAACAACATTTTGTGCCATTTGACGAACTTGAGCCTGAACTGGTGTTGCCTACGGCATTGCGAGAACCTTACATGTGAAACAGGCATCCCTCCCAACAATGCTTGTCACTAGCATGATTAAGACAAATAAGTTCTAATCTATTTTCTAATTTCATTGAACACAGTATTTCATATATCTTTGTTGTAACAGCTGAAAAATTTAGAAGTCGCACTTTTATTTTAGGTGGGGAGGGGGGATTTAAATTATTCCCAGGCTTTCTTCAAAATGTAGATTATCGTATTTGCTCACTCGCCACTGCGTCAATTTGTTAGCTATTTCTGATTTGTATCATGAATAGTTTATGGTTCTATGTTTTTTTAACAAGTAAATTACTTCCGCTTGAAATTGATCAAAATGAACGCTTTTAACTTATTATGATTTGTTTTTAAGGTCTATTTCAATTGACAAATGTCGATATTGTTAAGTTAGACATTGTATTCTGGGTGCAAATTTAGAACTTCACATTTGTGTGAATTAATTACAGTAGAATTTACTATTTTTTAATATTAAAAAAAAAACTAAAATTTATCATGATGTACACTTAATTTTTAATATTCATTAGAAAAGAAACTTGAAAATATAAAAAAAAAATTGACATTTCAAATCTACCTTCATACAATACTCAACAAACTTTACCGATATGTTAAATGTTGTGGAGTCTCTAAATTTCTTTTGGAGACTATATAATGTTTGACACTCAATAATTGTCATTGATGTTAAAATTTTTAAAGGTTCTATTTAGATAATAAATAAATCTAATAATTTAAGATGAAGAGTTTAATTATATTTGTTGCTATTATTATAGACACAATCCTTGTGTTTAATTGTAATTGAACATAAATATGAATAATAGATAGATTTGTTCTATTTCTATAATGCAAGCAAATAATATAATTTTATGACAAGTTGCAAGCTAAGCCATTTCTTAAAGGATTTATTTGGGGATAACTTTACTTATAAGAAAGTATTTTGAGAACAAAAATATGTAGAGAATCAACCTAACCAATTAATGATCTCATAATCTTTTAAAAATTGAATAAAGGGTTTAGTGAAGACAAAACTATATTTCTTTTATGGTAAGTTTTTTTATTAGGAGAATCATACTCCATGCAAGATTAGGAAAAATTATAAACTTAAACGAAGATTTACCATGAAATTTATATATAATTAATCAATTGAGAAATTCTAGACTTGAATTTGATCAAGTGTGAGTGGAAGGTCAAACCATTTGTATCAATCACAATTGGTTACTTTTTGTTTGTTCGTATTATTACACAAATAGTGATTGTTTGATTTGCACGATTTAATTAATCAATCAATCTTATGCAAAATGTCTATTTTCTACACTTTAATTGAGTTATGTACTAGAAAAAAGTCTAACCCACACTTTTAATGACACTTTATTTGTGATCCACATTCCAATTTCTCATGATGCAATGTATCTCTTGTGTCAACTATTGTAGATGATAACATGTGCTTTAAGATGTTGATCAAAGAACAAGGCACAACATAAACTTATTGTATTTGTAAGGATGTGTTTTCGTTGATTATAGGAAATATGAGTCCATGTGATAAGGTCATACACACATTGTTTATTTCACTAAAATAATATTGTAAATGATTGAAATTTTAGTTAGCATTTCCCATCCATTGAAATTTTTTCTCTCCCTTCTAAAACCAAATAAGATATCTCATTACGTTCCTCCCTGTCAATTAAAATTCTCCCTCTCTAGTTCATTATATCAAAGCTGCAATATTATTTTCTAAATCAGCATCATGGGTTACAATAAATTGGCAATTAAGGACAACATAAAGCTTTTGAACAATGATATCATATGTTTCTTCCTTCCTTCCTCCTAATTACAGTGAAATATTGTCTTCAATCCAGACGGCGCAATAGGTACTCAACCTGAACCTCCTTAGTAAGAGGTATCACCCATTTCTCATACAATTGAGAAGCCACTGATGGATCAAACTTGCTTTTACTCTTCTTGTCATCATTGCTGTTAAGGCTTATTTCCTGCCCAAATACCACTGCCTTCTTTTCAACTCTCTTCTTCACCATCTCTTCAACGCTCTTAAATGTCAACAATTTCATCAACCCTTCTTTGTCCTGCAAAAACAATGATGTCACATTTTAGCTAGAAATCCAAGTAGCATAAACACTAAGGACTAAATTGTCATTTAGTGCAAAAGGATGCTCTCATGTCAAAATTTTATGACATTATAATGTGAAACTTTTACTATTATTTGACTATCTTTCTTTTCATAAATTGGTAGACAATAAATAGGTGGAGTCTAATCAAAACTTGTTGATACTATTCATTAAGATCTAAGAATGATGGGACTAAATTTGCCAACACTTAGTAATGTGCAACCAAATTATACCTTAGCGCGAATTAAAGGCTCGTAATCTTGAGGAGATTCCCTAAATTTCACTTCAGCTACAAACTTTCCATAATGAACTCTTTTAGAGATGGCCTGCAAATATCTTATTGAACGAAAGTTCAGAACCAAGGCTAGTTTATGTAGGAAATCTCCCATGAGTTGGACCAAAATACATGAACAAAAATGATATTTGATACTGCTTTTTGGACATATAGATTGCTCTACATAAATTCATCAATAAAGATACTCCTAAAAGAGCTTTCACAGGAAAATTTACCTGCAACAATGAGAGATCACTAGCTGCAGTTTGCGCATAGTTGCCATCATTGCCCAAAGCAACCAACAATGGAAGCAAGTCATGAAAGTATATTTTCCATATGGACTTGTTTATGTTAATTGAAGCAGCTCCAGGATGCAAAATCTATAGATGAAATTGATTTTAAAACAAATCATTTTAATCCTAAGTTATGTGAGCTGTGGAAATTGGAAAGTCATATCTGTTTTAATGAATTATTATTACCTGTGTGAAGGGGTAAGATGGCACAAGTGATGATAGTAAATTTTCTGGAAAGAAGGGATTCTCTTCTGGATTTTGGTATCTTCCAGCCTGTAATATAAAACATTATTTTAGACACTATTTTCTTTCAAATGCTATTATATTATTATTAGCAAATAAGAACCACTCAAGTCCATAAATCCCTAGGTGAAGAAACTTGATCAATGAGTAATAACAGAAGCAGAAAATCATAAACTAAGTGTTTCTTTGGATTGACTTATTTGAATTTAACTAATGACATAAACACAAACACATCTGAGAGTGTTTGAGAGAACTATGGCATGTTCATAAGCCGTTTCAGCTTATTTTCATAAACTTTCCAGGATAGCTTATGAAAATAGTTTGTAGCTTATTGAAAATAGTTTAACTTTATTTTATATTTTGTTTTAGAAATAACTTATACATAAGCACTTATATGATAAGGGTTTATGCTATGAGCACTTAATTAAGTTGTTTATCCAAAAGGGTCCTAAATCATGTAAAAGTTCTATATAAGTTTCATCTCATAAGAAAGAGTAGTACAAATGTATCATCTTATCAAGAATACTCCTCATTCTCAACACCTAACAGTCACGACTATTTATGGATTCTGCAATCACTTAAAACACCAACTTATCCCTTCATCCCCATCTTTCTTTTATAGAGAAAGAAAAATTACCCAAAAATTTAAAATTAAGATCCAAAATGAACATCAATTAACTGCCTAAGTTGGCATGACAGCATAAGCATTATGACTCAGCATAAGCCACAACATTGTTAGTTAGCATGCTACTAGGATTGCTTTG
Source organism: Cicer bijugum (assembly GCA_037974875.1). NCBI lineage: Eukaryota > Viridiplantae > Streptophyta > Magnoliopsida > Fabales > Fabaceae > Cicer > Cicer bijugum. Next base: position 3,542,441 of record JBBPBT010001185.1, read on the forward strand.
TAGGAGACTCTTAAGCCCTGATTGGATAAGTGCTTCTAACAAACTGTTTTGATATTAGCTATAAATTGTTTTAATAAACTATCTTGAAGAACTTATGAACATGTCATGAGTTGTTTTCATAAGCTCTCTCAAATAGTTTCACAAGTACTTAAGTCAGTAAATATGAGTTCAAATAAACCAATCCAAACACACCCTTAATGTTCTAAGTTTGCATTCAAAATGTGTCTTAACTCCCAAGTCCTATGATGCAGGATTAGTACCATAGAAATTATCAGCTAATATATTCATGATTTGTTTTGTTTGGGAAAATAGTTTTCTAATTTCATAATTTTTTTGAAGAATGAATAAGTGGAAAACAATGACATAGTTTCTCAAAGCAATTAGGTCCAATATTTCTGGTCAGACTCTACTTACCACTCAATCGAATTATCAGAGTCCCTTTACCTTGAGAACCGGAGAGTTAAGACCAAAAAACCAATTTAGCTCAATTAACATCCACATATACACCTATAATCTAAAGATATTCATTTGAAACAAGACAAATAAATGGGTTACAATATATACATTGACAATCACTTGATTAATGTGACAAAGAAAACACAACACAACCATCCTAACACAATAACTTAAAAAACCAAAAACAAAACAAGACATGAAAAATAGCAAAACCAAGAAGAGATAATCCAATAGTACAAATTATAAAATTATTAACCTTAGCTTGAACATCCTCAGTGTTATTGACAACAAAATCAACCAATGAGCCACAAAAACCAGGGATTTGAAGGTAATTCTGATCATATGTAGGAGAATTGAAAGGGAACTTGGCTCTTTCAATGAGAGCAAAAACAATTGTATCTTCTTGTCTAACCAAAGCTTTTCTAACTGAATCAAGCGTGTATTCTGCTGTGGCCATTCTGTTTTTCAGTGTAGAAATTGTCAACACAAGAATCAAAAACTGAAATCGAATAATCATCATGATGGTATTTGAAAAACACAAGATTGTGAGTATGAAAATGATAATGAGAATAGGATATAGACATTATATAGTAGAATGAAATATGAATAAATATCTAATATAATTGACATGAAAAAGATTGGGTATATTGAAGAAAGTCAAATATTGGAAGAGAGAAAATACCTCAGTGAATAAATGTGATTGTTGAATGAAATATTATGGATGAGAGATTTTGGAGCAACGAATGAAAGGGTTATATGTGTAATAATGTGTTTGATATTATTATAAAATAATTGGAAATAAGGAGAAGAGGCAGAAACGTGATGAGTGGGAAAAAAGTATTCGTGCTTTGTTTGTTTGGTTGATTGTTTCCGTGTAGGTCCCACATTAAACATCATTCTTAACTCTTAAGATTTTCCCAACCGTTATGTATCTCTATTATTGTTTTTCCTTAAAAGTCAAAACTTGTCTTTCAATATTCGAATGTTTCTACGGCTCTTATGTTACTTGTAATTATGGGATAATCCCTCTCTTATTTAATCTAATATGATTTTGGTCCATTCCTTTATTTTTATTATCTAAATCATTTTCAAAATTGGTCAATGTTAACTAGAATTGAACTAACGACCGATTAAATTGGCATATCTTGTTCTTAAAAAATTACCTAAACATTAATTGAAATTATGATATGGCCGATGGTTAAATGTTGACATGATTTTATAAGGAATGAAGTTCGAGAAGGTGGAGTTTTAATTTGAGTTATCTTCTGGTGTTTATGAAATTTAAGAAATAATATAACATTTAAGGATGAGATGATAATTTTAATATTAAGTTGACTTATTGACAGTTTATTTACCTCTTTGATTGTTTTATTGGCTCTATATAAATTTTTATTCATAATAAGATTATGTTTTGACATGACAGTGAAACATTTTCAGTGATCTATAATAATAATAATAATAATAATAATAATAATAATAATAATAATAATAATAATAATAAT
>JBBPBT010001185.1:3545904-3569484 GCA_037974875.1 Cicer bijugum
CTAAATCCTTTCGCAGTCAATAAACTAAAAAATACTAAATAAAAAAAATGAGGTCCCAAATCTAAATTTAAAAATTAATATAACCGTTAATTTTTTAACATTTATTTATAAAAAATTCACACTTTTTTGTCTTAAATTACTCATTAAAAAACTTAAATAATAATAATTATATAGAATTTCATAAAAATGTATAGTGATATTGTTATTAAACAAACTTTCAAATTTCATAAAAATAAATCTATAACAGATAATATGTCATAACATATAATATGTCAGATTCAAACTTTATGAATAAAATTCATGTATTACATTTCATAAAAAAAAAAAGATAAAAAACTAATGGATTACATAGTTAACCTATTCTCACTCATACTTTTGATAGAGTCATTAATACATTTGTTATTGCATAAAGATGGGTCGAAATTCCGTTCCCACCTCAGCCTCTTTATTGCAACCGTTTGTTTTCTTTATCTACTTCACAATTTGTCTACATTATTTTACTCAAATTTAATCTAAGTAAGAAAAACTTAGATTCATTGAAAACTTATACATACATTTATATTTGACAACAATGATCCTAGCGGAAATTAAATTCATACTCTCTTAGATTTAATATTTATCTTCTAGATGTTGACATTTATAACTTGACAAATATGTCATACTTAGTATTAACTTTTCAAATTTAAAACAATGTGTAAATTTGTGTGAAAATAATATTAGGCTATATTATGTGATTACCTATTTGTGGTGCGAGAATCGCGTAGTAAACAACTGTCGTATAATCAATTTATCACTTTTGGTATACTCCATTCGATATGTTTCAATCATATTACTTGCCTTTTGCTTGTTATTATGATCATGTATTGTGTGCACCCAACTCAAATAATTTATGTATTATCATCCCCTTTTTTGGTTGATTATTGTTTCTTTTACGTAAGATTGCTTTTTCTTTAGGTTGATTATTATTATATTTTTATCTCTCTCTCTATATTGTGAACTAATCTCAATCGGTAGATTATTAATTAAAAATATTTAATTTTTATTATAACTACTTCTAAAATTACTAATAGCATATATAAATAATTTTGATGAACTAATAATACAAAATATTTTACACAAATAATATATAAAAATTATAGGTGATAAAACGGGTTAAATTCTTTGATCCAATTTATTTAACCTATTTTTCTAAAGAGATTTGTCATGTCAACTTAAAAAAAAATGTGTTTATTCTTTAGTTTCTATTTTTCTGAACTCAATTAATTTTCTCAATCGTTAATATTGTTTTTAACTACAATATAATAAATAAGGACATATATATGGAGGAGTGGGCATGGTCTACCGGAATCATTTGGACATCATTATTTATGTATATAATATAAATTTAAATGTAGTTTTAGTCTCTTTATTTTAATTTATTTTATAATTTTTATCTTATATTTAAATTAATTCATAATTTTGATCTATTTATTTTATAATTTTTATTCTTCTATTTTTTAAAATTGAGATATTAAATCCCACGTAGAATTTGTATCTCTATTTTGATGAGATGACATATTAGTATGGTTAAATGGGAGTCATGTCACATTTTATTGGTTTTCAATTAAACAATACATTTTAAATTCATTTTTGAAACTCAATTAAAATAATTAAAATAAACTTAAAAAATTAAAATCTGAAACAATCACATTCATTATATATATATATAAAATTTAACTTCCCTTCTCGTTAGTGTAATTTCCAATTTTTTTATTTATTTATATTTTTTATCTTTTACTTAAGTTTCAAAAGAAAAATAAATTATTATTTAATTTAAAAACAATAAATATTGATATAAATTCTACTTAATCATATTATTCACGTCACATATAAAAATTAATAATCAAATTTATAGTTAAGATAAAATATCTCAATTTTAAAAAATAGAGGAATTAAAATTGCAAAATTAAAAATAAAGGAATTGAAATTATGAATTAGTTAAAATAAGAGGACCGAAATTGAGAAATTAAAAATAAAGAGACCAAAATTATAGATTAGTTTAAATAGAAGGCTAAAATACATTTAACCATATTATATACATACATGTATAGTTTATTTAATTTACTGTTTAAAATTTATAAAATTTGAATCATGATTGTTTATAATTAGTGTTGTTTCTTCACATCTTAATGGACTAAAGAAGTGACTACAAGAGCAACACAAGTTTTATGTGAAGAAGAAAACAGCACTTTGGAGTTTGAGACGAGGAAGAAGAAGATGGAGAGTTGTGAGGAGGAGAAAACTAAAGAAGAAGTAGTTTTTTTTTAATAAAGAATAAGATGAATTTAATTTAGAAATTCAAATTTTGAATATCTAAATCCTAATTTTTTAAAAATAAAAAAGAAATAATAAATAAATAAACAAACATAAATTTATTAATTTTAAAAATATCATCTTATTTAAAATATCTATTAGTCAAAATACGATTAATCTATCTGGAAAAACTATAAATAAATATGAATGTTTTTTATAAGGATTATATTTAACTTTAACAGAAATATATTTAATTTTAATATAATGGAAATTAAATCACCACCCAAGATACCATAACCTAGTACCCATCAAAAGATAATAAAAAAAAATAATTTTTTACTACTACTTTTATTTTTAAACGAGGAATGGCTTGTGTCCTTTTCGTTAAGCTAGAGAAAAACATCATCATCATCACCAAATAAACCAACGTGTTTTAATTTATCCTCAAACAAAACAAAAAAGATTAAGAAAGATACAGACATAGAGACACAGATTGGGTTAGTTAGAGAAACCTCGGATCCAAATTGTTTTTTTCCAACAACAACAACCACTCTCATGTAACTCTTTTTGTCTTTTTTGATTGAAAGCTAAGTTTTTTCTTTTCCCTTTTTTGTAGATAGATAAAAAAGTGTGCATGTGAAGATACAACAAAGTGTTTCTTAAGCACACAGCAAAAATCTATGTCTCTGATACCTGAAAACACACACTCTCTTCAATCATCATTGCAATTCCCATTTGGTGGGGTTTCTGGGATCTCAATAATCTCCAATGTGGCTTCAATTAGGTCTTGAGATCTTCTAGACAATGGCATTGTTTCGTAAGTTCTTCTATAAGAAGCCCCCTGATGGCCTTCTTGAAATTACTGAAAGGGTTTATGGTACGTTTTTCTTATTGTCTCTTTTTTTTTTGTTGATTTGAACAATTTTGGCTTATTTTCAGTGTAAAGTTTGAATCTTTAGGCTTTTTGTGTTGTTGGGTTGTTTTATGTTTGGCTTATTTTGTAGATTTAGAGTGAATAATGGGAGTTGTATACTTTTTTTATTATGTTTGCATTTTCACTTTGCAATGTGTAATTTTTATTATTATCTAAAATCTAAATGCTAGTTGTTCAACCGGCTGTTGATATTTTGGCCAAGAGGTAAGAGTTGTGCCAGTTAGAATTCAAACTGATGTTCTCTCGAACAATTTGACCTTAACCAGCTCATTAACCACTTCAGCTCAGCCATTTGGTTATATATTATCTTGTTTGTAACTGAGCTGAATGGATGTTTTCTCTTTTTATGACATACTTATCTATTTATTTATTGGAGAATTGAAGGTAAAATTATTGGGAAGAAGAGAGTTTTTATGAAGCACAGAGCTAATTAATTTTAAAATAGATTACTAACAAAATTTCTTTGTGGAGTTAGTATTAAGAAATTATGATGAAATATTGTTCATTGATGATGATTGAAAGGGACTAGTAGTGATTAAAAGAAAACTTAAGACGTGTATGTTTGCTTCATGACTTTATTGTGTGTTTGGATCTATGTTGACTTTGTCAATCTTGCATTCCAATGTATTTTCACCGATATTTCATTGAAGCTACAAATCGAAGCTTCTACTTGGCTGCACAACTACACTATGGTTTTGTCAAAATCCAAATACAACTGAAATCTCTTAGTATTTGGGGCTTTTGATTTTAGACAATTGCTACTCTTTTGTTTGTTTCACATGTTTGGCACGCGTATTACTTGATACATTTCATTATCTCAAGGATTTTTTGTACTTCATATGTATTTGACTGTGATTATTTTGTTGTTTCACTTGTAGTTTTTGATTACTGCTTTACCACGGATGTTATGGACGAAGACGAATATAAAGTGTATATAGGAGGAATAATTAGGCAAATTGGTGAGCACTTTCCTGATGCTTCATTTATGGTGTTCAACATGAGAGAAGGAGAAAACCAGAGCCATATATCAAACATTTTGTGCGACTATGATATGACTGTGATGGATTATCCTAGACAGTACGAAGGTTGTCCGTTACTTACCATGGAGATGATCCATCATTTCTTGAGATCAGGTGAAAATTGGCTTCAACTTGGTCATCAAAACATCGTCTTGATGCATTGCGAACGAGGCGGGTGGCCGGTTTTAGCGTTTATGTTGGCCTCACTCTTGATTTATAGAAAAATGTATACAGGGGAGCAAAAAACACTAGACATGATATATAAGCAAGCGCCTCGTGAACTTTTGCAGTTGATGTCACCGTTGAATCCATTACCTTCACAATTGAGGTATCTTCAGTACATTTCAAGGAGAAACGTTGGTTCGGAATGGCCGCCTCTGGATAGGGCGCTTACGTTGGACTGCGTGATTATAAGACAAATTCCTAATATGGATGGAGAGGGTGGCTGCCGTCCTATATTTAGGATATATGGACAAGACCCTTTTATTCCTGCGAATCGGACTCCCAAAGTTCTCTTTTCTACTCCAAAAAGGAGCAAACTTGTTCGACACTACAAGCAGGTGGTTCTTCATTCCTTTTACTCAAATTTAATACGCTTTTTTACTTTTCAAGCTGGATCACGAGTTGTGATGATGAAGCCTTTCTATTTGGTTCTTGCTACTTATATTGAGATGTTCCACTTCCTTCAATTATTTGGTTCATTATCTCAATTCTCAACCATAAATGATGCTGTGGAGTTCCGTTAATGAATTAGTGTATACATGCAATCGAACCAGAAGACAATATATTAGTTCATTCATGTGATAATCCAATAGAAAAGAAATGGTATGTAAAGGCATCGAAAGTCGGCCAATATTTGTATTAATTGATGTAGTTGACTTCTTATGATTTGCATAAATGCAATTGATAAAAATCAACATGGTTGGCAGTTGACACTGATGAACTCGGTTAGAAGCAAAGAGTAGCTTCATTATTTCTTCATGTGTCTCTATCTAGAGTCTGCCTCCACATGATTTTTGAATAAAGAATTTGTTGTTTTCCCAATGTCCTTAATCAATTTATTTTTTGGGTTCATATTTGTTACAGGATGATTGTGAACTTGTCAAGATTGACATCCATTGTCATGTTCAAGGCGATGTTGTACTTGAGTGTATTAGTTTGGACAGTGATTTGGAACGTGAACAAATGGTGTTCCGAGTGATGTTCAATACAGCATTCATAAGGTCAAATATTTTGATGCTCAACCGCGATGAAATTGACATGCTATGGAATGCTAAAGATCACTTCCCTAAAAATTTTAGAGTAGAGGTATCTCTCTTACTCTCTATGTTTTAATAAGCTATGATTAGAGATAATGCCAGCTTAATGTTCATAAAGTATATGTTTTGTTTCTGGTTGAAGGTTCTTTTCTCGGATATGGATGCTTCGTCTTCTGTTATTTCAATCGATATGCCTCATATCGAGGAGAAAGAAGGCCTACCTGTTGAAGCATTTGCTAAAGTTAAGGAAATTTTCAGCCATGTCGAGTGGCTAGATTCGAAGACAGATGTAGCGAGTATGCTCCAACAGATCACAGCATCAAATATCCTTCTCGAAAGGTTGGACAGCGGGGCTTCTCTTTCACCAACCTGCTTGCTAAATAAGTCATTGTCTGGAAAATTTAAATTTGATTCAAAGACACTAAACGAAACAAGCAATCTGAAATATTCCGATCATGAGGAACTTTCTCAGTCTCCATTGAAATCATCTGAGGATGCTCCCATGGATAAAATGATTGAACCATTAAAGGCATTGTCAGAAGAGAAAATCAAGACTCCTGCAAGTTTAGGTCAAGCGAACCAACCGATTCCTTCATATGATATGTCAAAAGACTCAGATTCTACTAAAAAGGAGACTGAATCATCAGATTCAAAAGAGTCATTGGAAAATGATCCTGAATTTCCGACTTCTATGGCTCAAGTGGAACAATCTATCCCCTTAATTGAACCATCAGTAGATGAAAATTCGATCGAAAAGACGACTGGATCATCGGAATCTGAGGAAAAGAATATTGAATCATTAGAACCAAAGGCAATATTGGAAAACGACACAATGTTTCCTGCATCGGTAGTTCAGGAGAAACAATCTATTTTCTTCAATGAATCTTCTACTGATGCAAATTCTATGAAAGATGTTGGACTTGTAGGATCAGAAGAAAAGGAGACTGAATCATTAGACTCAGAGACACTGTTGGAAAATAATAGCGGATTTAAATCTGAATCGAAGACTGTGTCAGAAGTTGATAAAAGAAGTTCGACTTCGGCATGTCAAGAGAATTTTTCAGTGTCCTCATTTGAGGATGCTACTATGGAAAAGAAGAAAGAACCTTTAGATTTAATGGCATCACCAGAAAATAACATCAAGAGTCCTGAAATGAAAATTGAATCATTAGAATCAAAGGCACTCGTGGAAAATGATGCTAAGTTTCCTATTTCTACGGATGAACCATCCATGCATGAAAATATGATGAAACAGTCGATGGAGCAATTAGAGTCAAAGGAAAAAGATATCAAATCATTAGAATCAAAGTCAGTGTTGGAAAATGATACCAAGTGTCCTCCATCTATGGCTCAGGAGGAACCATCGTTTCCCTCAATTCGAACATCGACGGATGCAAGTTCAAAGAAAACAATGATCGGAAAATCAGAATCAACGGTGTTGTCAGAAAATGATATCAAAAGTCCTACTTCCGAGGTTCATAAGAAACAAAGTAGCCCCTTACTTGAATCTTCTATTGATGAAAAACCAATTAAAAAGAAGATTGACCCTCAAGAGTTGCAGGTTTCTCTTCAGCTGCCAACCCAATCTAAAATAATTTCTCCTCGGATGCATCAAGCTATTCGATCTGCTTCGGCTTCTTATTCCAACTCGTTACTAGGTTCACCTGTAGGTATCTCAAGATATCGGAGTGCACCATCGGCTCTCGGAATAACATCCGTGTTGCAAGATCATACACCAATGGATAACAAAGAAGTTGATCATGCAGAGTCGATATCTCCTGTTTCAGACTCAAAGGTGCCAAAGTCTGTAGAGCCTAGTTCTACAAGTATTCATACATCATCATCATCATCATCACTGGCATTGCTTCCATCTTCGCCTTCAAAGTCTTCAGTTGATCCTCCTGCTGCCGTGGAAAAGACTTTCAAATCCCTTGTTCCTATTCCTCCTCCTCCACCGCCTCCACCTCCACCTTCACCTCCTCAACAAGAGTCTAATTCAATGCATGGTAAAAATCAGATATCATTTGCTATTCCTCCTCCTCCCCCTCCTCCACCACGCCCTTTCGTTCCTGAAACATCCCTTTCCACTGTCAAAGATTCATTGAAAGGTCCTCCTCCCCCACCCCCACCTCCACCACCACCTCAACAAACCTCATCATCTTCAATACCTCCTCCTCCTCTTCCTCCTCCAAGAAGTGTGAACAACTCTACTGCTATGTCCGGTCCTCCTCCACCACCTCCACCACCAAGACACTCTAACACCACATCTAGTGGTTCTACTCCTACACCATCAGCCCCGCCACCACCACCTCCTCCTGCTTTTGCAAACCAAAATTCTCTTTCTAAAAGCTCACCAAATGTTCCACCTGTACCTCCACCTCCTTCTGCCAATGGGTTATTAAAATCCGGCACTGCCGCATCACAGTCTCATAATGTACCTCCAATTCCTGGACCACCCGGAACTGTGCCTCCTCCAATTCCTGGACCACCTTCGGGTGCATTCGGTGCAAAGGGACGTGGAATGCTGCGAGCTAATTCAAAAACTCAGACTAAAAGGAGCAACCTTAAACCTTACCATTGGTTAAAGTTAACAAGGGCCATGCAAGGTAGCTTGTGGGCTGAGACACAAAAACTTGATGAAACTTGTAGGTATGAATTGTGTGTTCAGAGTTTTCTGAATTTTAAGTAATATGAGCTTATATGGGTTTTACTTACCTTCTTATTTTAACTTTTCGGTGTTAGGGCTCCAGAGTTTGACATGTCAGAACTTGAGAGACTTTTCTCTGCAGCTACTCCAACTAGTCATGAAAAAGGAGGAAAATCAAATCGCCGTTCGGGGCAAAAACCTGACAAAGTTCAATTAGTACGTTTTTCGTTTGAATTTCTTTAATACCTGCCCAGCCCAATTTCATCTTGACTTTTTGGTCTTCAAGGGTAAAAAAAGGTCCTCTTTCCATTCTAATGTGCTACAAATAAACTCATTATTCTAAGGTTTTAATTTTCAAAATAATTTTTTTAGAAGTTGACATTTTTAAATAACTACATTCCATTTTACTCCATTTTGTTCACCATCTTTTCTCAGCTACACAAATGTACGTATAATATTTTTTTCAACCATAGGAAATGAGATGATAGTTTATTTTCTTTTTAGCTACTGAATTGATTTTATTTAGGCCTAAATCTCTTAGTTAATTTCTTGTCAGGATTTATAGATTTTGAGCTCTTGATATAATATTCATGTCATCTTGCAGATTGAGCTCAGGCGGGCGTATAACTGTGAAATTATGCTTACAAAAGTAAAAATCCCATTGCCTGATTTAATGGTGAGTTATTCCTGATGGTATTTGTTTACAAGTAAATGATATGAACAATCTTTTTATTTGAGTTTCTGTCCAATCAATCACTATTTAAACCTTCTTAAATGATAAGTCCATTCATAATGGAAACATGCCAACTAACAAATGTTTTCTCGCATGCTTTATACTGTTGTCTTTCAGGGTGCTGTTCTTGCATTGGACGATTCTGTGTTATACGTTGATCAGGTTGAGAACCTCATAAAGTTCTGTCCAACTAAAGAAGAAACCGACCAACTCAAGGTATCAAACCTCTTTTTCATGTTGACCAGACCTTTGTGTCGTGAGGGAAGCATTGATAACTTAGCAACAATATATGTTTAAGCCATATCACTCTTTATATGCAGGCCTATACTGGAGACAAAGAAAACTTGGGGAAGTGTGAACAGGTGAATGGATTTTTACCGCATTTTACTCCTTTTTCCCTTCTTAGAGAAACTTCTTTTGTTTATGTGGCTGGTCATTTTAACTCTTTCACATTTTAATTTGTTTTTTTTTTTTTTTCATTTTGTGATAGTTTTTCTTAGAATTAATGAAAGTTCCACGAGTGGAAAGCAAGCTAAGAGTTTTCTGTTTTAAGATGCAATTCAGTTCACAGGTCAGAGGACAAGCGAGCAATACTTTTGGTTATTAAATAATTATGTTTTCCCGCCTTTAGAAATTTAGCTTTCGCGATGCACTTTTTGCTATATATGTAGGTTATAGAGCTCAAAAGGGACTTGAATATTGTAAATTCTGCTTCTGAAGAGGCAAGTCATTTATAGTTTTCTTTTAAATATTCTATTTCCTAAGTCAACATCCTTTTCTCTTCATATTTCGTTGTTATGTGTATCAGATAAGGAATTCAGTCAAATTGAAAAGAATCATGCAGACCATTCTTTCTCTCGGTAATGCTTTGAACCACGGAACTGCAAGAGGTGAATTGAAGCTTTAGCATTTTCTGATTCACCATTACAAAGCATTTTTTCTCTTTATATGCATGCACTATACTTTTTTTTGGAAATCTAGTATGAACGTTTCAGCTAGTCTAAGTCATGACTCATGATTTATGTGCATTATGTAGTTAGTGTTCGATTTTTGTTTGGTCGTTCGATGACTAATATTTTATTGGAAAGCAGCACTGCATTAGTCTAAATTGCTTTCTTAATAGCTGGTAATGTATGTGATTACTGTAGGTTCTGCGGTCGGGTTCCGATTGGATAGTCTTCTTAAACTCACTGATACACGAGCCCGAAACAACAAAATGACCCTCATGCATTATCTTTGTAAGGTAAACACTCATTATCGCTCATTGTGCGTATGAAACCATGAAAGTTGATCAATGAATTATGCCCAGTCCAACTGTTTCCAGTTAAGAGATTATATTTCGGCATGTCACCTTCCTGTGAAATAAGTCATAAAGTAATCATTTTTATGATGATAGGTTCTTGCTGAAAAGCTTCCGGAACTTTTAGATTTCCCGAAAGACCTGGTCAATTTAGAGGCTTCAACCAAGGTATCTTTGTTTATTCAGCTGTTATATCGGATGGTTCCATTTTATTCTCATTTGGATGCATGTGCATGCCGAGTTACAAGCAAGTATTCCATTCCATACAGGTACAATTGAAATATTTGGCAGAGGAAATGCAAGCTATTAGTAAAGGACTGGAGAAAGTAATTCAAGAACTGTCTGCATCGGAGAATGACGGACCTGTGTCAGAAACATTCTGCCAGGTACAATCTATATCAGTTCATCTAAATGCTTCAATCAGACTAAACTTCTAAACTCTAATGCATTTGGATCAATATATGAATATGGAAGCTTGGCTTAGGCTTCACAAGCCGCAACAATCAATGTCAATCTTTCTATTCTCAATATATAAATGAATAGCATTACCTTAAAATAATTTTTTTTTTTCACTTGGTAATGTTCAGATTCTGAAAGAATTTCTTAGTGATGCTGAAGCTGAAGTGAGGTCTTTAGCTCAGCTTTATGCCAATGTGGTATGATTTGGTTCTTTCCTCTTTAGCATAGTTTTGTTTTTTAAGGTCGAATTCAAGATATGACGAGATGTGTCTGAAATTCTGAATCTGGATGCATCAGGGTAGAAATGCTGATGCATTGGCGCTATACTTCGGAGAAGACCCCGCACGTTGCTCATTTGAACAAGGTAAATATCTATTTGTTAACAGTTTATATTATCATTTATCTGTTCCACTTCGTCTGGTGTTTTCTTTTGTTAAATAAATTGTTTCGGAATTGGTTGTGGAAGAAGATGAAAATGGCAATTATGATGTAAAGAAAAGCATTGTTTCAAATTAAGACTCACCATAGAAACCTTTGTGGTTTTCTTATTTTTCCCACACTCTAGTTGTATCTACTCTTCTCAATTTTGTGAGGATGTTCATCCGAGCACACGAAGAAAACTACAAGCAGATTGAATATGAAAAAAAGAAAGCAGTGAAGGAAGCAGCAGAAAATGAAAAGTTGAAGCTAACTGCTAGAAATGAATCTGAACACATGATGAGGACCATCAAGAGTGGAGATATTCAATAATCATATTTTTTTTACAAAAAGCCTCAAGCTAATGAAAAGATGTTCAACAGTGATAAACTTGCCATCTGGTTGGATGAAGAAAACAAACAATTTTGTTGTTGGTAGCATTGACATCGATGATGACCACCATAGGACTCAAGTTATTACAAGAAATGAATGTTCGCGTTGCCGAGGATTATATTCATTTTTAAGTAGTTAGCATTCTAAAACCTCATTTTATGATTATGACTTACTCCCTTCGTAACAAAATATATATATAAAAAACACATATCTGATTCAGATAGGTGTATTTTTTAGCTTATATTATATCTTGTTACGGAGGGAATATGTTGAGATCTATACAACCGTATAGTCACAATTGGGGTTTTTCACCCATAAGGTAGAGTAGCAGTTAACTTTTATTTTAACTGAGAGCACTTAGAGGCACCAATGCTGAGAATTTTATGTTACCGCCCTTATGCTTCATGCACTGATTAAGACAAATGCTTTGTAAATATCAAGGTATTGGTTAGTATACAAGTTATACATTTTACTGAGTCATTTTTTTTGTTAGACATTTCTCATTTAACAATTGCTTTATTTATTTATTTTTATTTTTCCTTCATTCTTTTTGTGCCATGTAATCAAATGACCAAACAATATTAACCATGTCATTCGACTCAAGCGGTTGATAAATTTTAGTTAAGGTCGAGTCAACTGAGAATATTAGTGTTCGAACCCTAACTGAAGTAATTTTAAGTGAGATTTTACTTACCTCTCAATCGAATTTTGTATTATCATAATTCTTTTTCTCTAGAGACAGAGGGTTAAAGACAAAAAAATGTGATCAAACAATATTAAAAAGCAAAGAAAATAACATAAAATGCTAAAATATGGAGTACAAACTAAATAAAATTTCCTCACTTTCAGTGTTACCAACCTACCATATTACTAAACTAAAATTTATCTTCATTAGCCATATTTTGCTGCTATCCAAGTACTTGAATAAATCTCTTTACACTAATATTTTGGTTTTGAGGATGAGAATAAGAAGCATTCATTTCACTCTTCTGGAAGATTCAAATTGAGATTTAGACCTTGTCGCTCATGTTGACCGGTAATGGTTTGCACAACTGCTTCAGCTAATGCTGCAGTGAAGTCAGGATCATTGATTAAGGAACTTGCATATTCTTTGATTTTGATGTGCCTTCCATAGCCACACTTTTGCATGATATCCTCACAAATTTCAGTAGATGATTGAGTCCAATTATCAGAAACAACAAAGTCAGTGTTTATGACTTCCGTGTCATTTAGTGTTGGTAGAGGGACTTTATTATTAGCTATTGATGATGATGGAACTTTAGATGTGGATGAAGATGATGGTCTTAATGACTCATGAGGGGCAACATGGTTGTGTTCTCCATCATAAGTTGCAACAATGATAGACCTATCATGTATACATTTTTGTACCTAAAATGAGTAATTGAAGTAAGGTTTGAGTCTCTTTAAACCACTACTTTTTTCTTAAAATCATTCTTGAAAACACCAAAGAAAAATTTGAAACCATATAACAACCTTGCAATCTCTCTTGAAATCATATACATTTCAACATTGAACATAATAATTAGTTAATCATCATGAAAAAAAGAAATGGGTGACAGTTTTAACTAAAGGTTTTGAATATATAATTTTCAAGGTTTTGAATTGTGATCCAATTATTCAAGTTCCAATGTCAAGGTTTAAAAAACATAAGCAACAATATCAACGATGGATAGATCTAATTGAAAGGATTACTCGTTCAATAACTCATAGAGACTTGTATAAAGAGAAATGTAGATTTACAAAATAATTAAACTTAGGTCAAACTATATAGGTCAAATTCGTTACTAAAGTTAGGCTAAAACAACCACTAATATTTCCACCTACTTGACTAGTTTTCAACATATAATTCTAGACTTGTGATTGTAAAAGTAAAACCATTGATATTTTCATATTAATTCTCTATTATGTTATCATAAGTTAAGTCAATTTGTAGAGTTTGAACTATATATTTAACCAACAATAAACTAGTAATATTTTAACTTTAGTTTAGTTGTATAATGCAATAACTGTGAGATCTTAAAATTTAATAATTCTATTTCTGTTTAAGGAATTCCAACACATAAATATACATACATTATTAATTTGTGTTTTCGAAGGTGTAGTCAAATAATAAAAACGAAGACATTAATGAAGTTTGATGCAAGAAATTTAGAGTTCTCCTCTCTTAACTAGTTACTAATCACTAACAAAAAAAAAAACTTATTATTCTTCATTGAATCATCTTAATTACTTAAAAATAATCTTTATTGCCAAAAAAAAAAAAGGAAAAGTACTAAATGAATTTAGGATATGTTTATATATAGTATGTACCTTCTTTTTTGCGGGGCAACTAGGAGCTATAGAGCACCTGAAGTAAGCTCTAGGAGAAGCATTGTCTTTGGTTACCTTTTGCCCATACTTCCTCCATTGATATCCGTCTTGTATTATCTATATTCACAAAGTAATATTTGTATAAACAAATTAATTTTAAAATTTGAGTTTTTTAAAGTCGATAATTTATTTTAGAAGATAAAATAAATAATCACAATAATAAATTATTAGTTCATATTACAAACATATGTAAAAAAATCACGAATGTATTAAAATATTAACAAGTAATCGATTTTTTTTATCAATATTTGAAATTACTAATTTATCTATTATCCGAAGTAAATTTATCTAATTTTGCTAGTTTTAGATTAATTAATAAATTTGATTTATTCATAAGATATCAATTTAGTGATATAAATTTGATATTGTAACTTCAAGAAATATAATTCAGATTTTCTCAATAACAATTATAAAATGACAATTAATGTCTCACTTTAAGTAAAGATAATTTTTCCCTTCTCGGTTTTCTATTTTTTAATAAATTTAATACACAACAAATTAGTGATGATGAGGCATACCAAACTATCATCATTAGGGTGGGTTTTGACAAAGACTTGTAATGACTTTTTTGTGGTGGGAAACTCTAGTCTTGCTCTTTTGCTTGTATCAATATTAGGTACTAACCCAATTTGATTTGAACTTATCCCTTTTTGTTCTTCCTTGTTCATCTCTTGAAGATGGGACTCAAGCTTTGTGCACTTTATATTCATAACTTCAACCATTAATCTTAGAGTATTGTTCTCCTCTCTCACATGTTGTAACTCTAATTGAAGAGTTTTCACCTTAACAAATAAATTAAAATTATTATATGAACTTTTGGAATTAAATATCTTCCTAAGTATATTTTCCTAAGAAAAAGTTAAAAGACGTTCACTAGGAGTTTCATTTTTCAATATGTATATGTTTCTTAAATATCAAGAATTACATATTAAAATAAAAAATAAAGGGCACAAAAAAATAAAATAAAGGGCACCGATAATTTATACATATGCAATAAGTTAGGGGGTATAAAAAGCATGATATATTAAAAAAAAAAACATGATCGAGTCAAACAAAAAGTAAATAACAAGAACCATGTTAGTTACCTTTTCATCCATTATATATAATAATAGAATGGAATAGCTATTTGAAGTTGAACAATTTTCAATCACAAATGAAACGAATTTCTCTTGTTATATTGGTTTGGCATAAGAGTTATAAGCTAATAAAAATAACAAATTAATGATGGAGGGACCCTTATTTATATAAAATTTAGAATGTAATTGAATGGGGTGGTTGAAGAGTTAAAAATAAATATATAATTCTTTTATCTATCATGTGTGTAGGGCCTTTCTTATTACTAGTAGTTCGTAGTAAATTTGTTCAATTCAAATTCACATGTTAGAAAATTCAGTGATGGGATGTATATAACAAATAATATTGTATAATATTTGCTTTAATTTGAAAAATGTCACGGTGTGCCAATAGTTTATGCTTTTCTGGTCATTATAGTATTTTATAATATTCTTTTTGACGGATTTATGCTTGTGATGGAAATTTTATAACGTAAGGTTGTATGATATCATCCTCATGACATAAGCTTGGCTAAACTTTTTCTCCATTTGGAAAGAGTTTTTCTTTTTGATTTTCCACTACTATGTCCCCAACGTGTTTACGGGGGTTCAAAGATAATTAATACAATACCAACAAAGTCTTTTGTTTTATTATCATTAAAAATGTGAGTTATTTTATTTATTATTTTTATAAGTGATATATTGTGGATTGATATTTAAATATTATTAAAAAAATGAATGACAATCTACATTATCTTTTAAAAGTAATAGTTTGCGATTTTTCATATTTTTATGGATAAAACGATAATATATTAATCGTTGATTTGATGTACGATATATATTTATTTCTCTTATTTTTATCTAATTCATGAAAATAAAGATGAATATATTAATATCTACTTCTAAAAATTGATGTTTTAAATATTTTTTTATAGATTACGATTTATATTAGAATTTTCTTTATTAAAAAATAATTTCATCT
Organism: Cicer bijugum; assembly: GCA_037974875.1. NCBI lineage: Eukaryota > Viridiplantae > Streptophyta > Magnoliopsida > Fabales > Fabaceae > Cicer > Cicer bijugum. The sequence goes on from JBBPBT010001185.1 coordinate 3,561,783, forward strand.
ATAATAAATAACTCATTTGATTATTTTACATATATTACAATAAATATATAATAAATAAAAAATAAGAATATTATTTTTATTAAATTACTCTATATCATATTAGTCTGGAAGATAGTGAATTCGGAGTAAGGATATTGCTATTTTCTACAATTTCAAAGAATAAAATGCATGATTTTTAAAATTTTATTTAATATTTTTATTTCTTTTAACAAATGTTCTAAATGTGTGTAATATTAGTGTTAATTAAATAGTATAACTAAAAATTAAATGAGTTATTTATTTTGAGATACTTTTTAAGAGTGCATCCCATAATAATTCATATGAACGATTTAAGAGATAATTTTATTAAAAATTAAATATATTTAATAATTATAATGAATTGATAATATAAAAACTTTTTACAATTATATATTAATATATATACGAGTCACAAATGATAAGATAATGACGCGTGAGTACATGAAAAACAATTAAAATGCTCCCCGATGATGTCAATGTCACGAGGAGTTGAATTTCACGTATATTGACTATGAGGGGACATATTCATTGAATTGGCTTAAATTGTGAACAAGACAAAAATAACCCAATGCTTTTTACAAAGTTGAAGTTGCCACATCACAATTAATTCGTGGTTGATTACCCTTAATTACTACTTTTTTTTTATTATTAAAACATGATATTTAATTATTTAAATTGAAAAAAAATTATATCAATTAAAAATATTATAATTTAAAATAGTTAAAATTGAAAAGAATGAATTTATAAAAAAATCTTACAACCTTCAGTTTTATAGTACATAAGGGTAAAATGTTTATAAATAATCTACAAATTAATATATTAAAATTGAAGTGTTTGAAATATCTATATTTTGAAATGGTAAATGAGAATAAAATAATTTGACATGTCAATTTGAATAAAAAAATACCATAATAAGATGGGAAAACAAAACGTCGCACTAAAACGACAAACAAATACAACATCACACTAAGACGATACAATCACACCAAAAAAACATAAAAAATAAATTAAATAAGTGTAAAAATCATTTATTTAAATAAAAAATAATAAAAAAATAATTTAGAGGGAACTCAAACCAAAAATTGACCATAAATTATTTTTTAAATAAAAAATAATAATAATCTATCAAAGAATTCAAAATGATGCTTTTCTTCTTCTTTTGCTCTTTCACTTTATGCATGTGTGCTTAATAAATAACGTGGTTGTGTCATTATGGCTAAGTTTCGTGATTCAGTTACCTTTCGTTGATCACTTGCTACTACGATATTTCATAATTTTATTGGTTAATTCTTCATTACAAAAAGTTTTTTCAAGTGCATCCAAGTGATCACAATACAAGTGGACCGTTTTTCAAGTCAGTAATAGTTTTCCATTGTTTTATACAATTCATACAAAACGTCGCACTAAAACGACAAACAAATACAACATCACACTAAGACGATACAATCACACAAAAAAAACATAAAAAATAAATTAAATAAGTGTAAAAATCATTTATTTAAATAAAAAATAATAAAAAAATAATTTAGAGGGAACTCAAACCAAAAATTGACCATAAATTATTTTTTAAATAAAAAATAATAATAATCTATCAAAGAATTCAAAATGAAAGAGGAGCATATGTCTATCAGTCTATGCCATGTTTTTACTCACATTACATCTCCATTGTTAAATATACACTCCATACGTGTCGTTAAATTGTTTCATTTGTAATTAAACATACTTAATTGCTAAAATATATTTAATTATAAGATTAAATTCGTCAAATATTTTTATGCACATTTATTTATATATTTGAAGTGGGTGGGAGGGAATATGGTGATATTCGAGATATATAGGCGGCGCAAACAAGTAAAGATTCTAAAAGAAGTATTTATTTACATTTAGAGAAATTATTGTTCTTTGAATTTTAAAGTTAGGAAAATGCTAAATAGTAAGAAAAAAAATACGAAGATTCAAAATCAGTTTTATTATATATATATATATATATATATATATATATATGTTTTTTACTAAATATAAAGATGATTCTTTACGTATCTCTAATAAATTGACAAGTTCATTATTTTGATATTTATTTAAATATTCACTCAAAGTTACTTTCGAGGATGAGTTTAACAAGATGATGTTTTTCTTCTTCTTTTGTTCTTTCACTTTATGCATGTGTGCTTAATAAATAACGTGGTTGTGTCATTATGGCTAAGTTTCGTGATTCAGTTACCTTTCGTTGATCACTTGCTACTACGATATTTCATAATTTTATTGGTTAATTCTTCATTACAAAAAGTTTTTTCAAGTGCATCCAAGTGATCACAATACAAGTGGACCGTTTTTCAAGTCAGTAATAGTTTTCCATTGTTTTATACAATTCATACTCTTGTGTAAGCGTATTAGTTCTAACTCGTTCGACATATGATCTCCATATCTCATATTTCTTGGATAGTTTTATAATGATAAACTCTATAATATTCATTTCTCTAAAAGCGGCCATAATAATATTCTTAGCTTTTCAATAGTATTGAATCTTATTTTTGTCTAAATTTATCCAATCTATTTATAATTTATTAATTGCAACACCATCGGAGACTATTGTAGAAACAAATGTTTTTATTTTTTATTTTTTTATTGCATTCCAAACGTCCAACTCATAAGAAATGAAATGGACCGTATAATTCATTCCAATATGAATTGTTATCACCTTTAAAAATTAGTGCTTTATTGTACACTCCATTAGATTTCAAAATAACGGTATTGGTCATTTCAATAACTATTAATGTCATTTAACTTGTAATAATAAGAGAATGAGCTCTTGATGCTGCTTCTTAGTCGATATAACCTATGGATTCTAGAAGGAAAGTTGAATAGGGTCCCAACTTTTTTAGAGATTTTTTCGATCACACAACATAAATTAGTGAAATGTGATATAATAGAGTGTTTATTCGCATGAAAATTTGCTTTTTAAAAACAATTTGGTATTGCAACTAATTGTTTCAAATAAAAAAGACAATTTACACAGAAAAACAAGTTGATTGAATCAATTAAATTGATATTTTGATTTAATCAAATATGAATCAAGTTAGAATTGCTTAAAGATTGCACTAATGATATGCAATCAAAGTGAACAAAACATTCAATAATGGAAACAATTCACACTTGTTGAATGAGTTCAAAAATACTTTTTCTAACTCAATTAAGCAAATAATGAAATTGTCTCAAAACATAATTTGTTGTCTTACTGATCTTTACATCATTAAAAAACTAGAAAATAAAATTTTGTGCCACCAATCACGAAGATGCAAAAATAATAATGAATGTAAACACATAAACTAAAGAGTTATGTATAAGAAAAAAATACACACTAGCCTTTATATTGGTTTCTCTACATCGCATATAGTATATACATTCCACATTTAAAGATTGAGAGTTACTTCCTTTTATATCAAATACAACATATTCAATATACGTCGTTACAAGACTTTTACCCCAATATATTCTTCTATAAACGGTTTGAACCATTCTTGAAACACCCTTCAAGACAAATTGGACCCACTATATGCAAGATAAAGACAACCCTTCAAAACTTGCAAGATAGCACCTATAGTAAATCTCATTCTAGACCCTAAAGAAACTCTTTCATTCCCCGCGACGTCAATCAATATACTTTCAATATACTTTCGATCATCCATTTTTAGAATAATCACCCCAACAAGAGATATCTCATCTCTTTATATTTTTCACTAAAAAATTCACTCACAAATAAGACTTGAATTAGAAAAAGTGTTTAATCTAGATTATGATTTTTAATGCATGATAGTTGATGAATACGTGAAAGTATTCTTGCCAAAAATGAAGTTTCATATTAGTATTTAAAGAGAACATAGTTAGTTGGACAAAGTCTAATGCATCTTAATTGTCAAGAACTACCTGTAGATCGTGTGAATTGATTCACACAAATCTTGAAAATCCAAGATTTGATCCTAGAACGATGTAAGTCGATTCACAAAATGGTATATCAATTTAAAAAACCTCGTGAAACTATGTAAGTCAATTCATATCATGTGTAAATCAATTCGCAAGATTTGGAACATCAATAATGTGTTTACGTCCTATGTAAACAATTTATAAACATGTAAATTGATTTACAAAATTTAAAAATCACTTAAGAATGATTTTTAATGCATTTTAAAACATATCAACATGATTCTATCATGCAACTAAAGTTATACGTGATAAAATATGAGTTTCATATGAATTTTTTGATTCAAGACATTTATTATAAATGTTGAAAAATGATAATCAACAAAGACTAAAAAAACTAACACACCATCTAACTAAATAAATATAATATTGATATCTATCAAAGTATTAATTAAAACTACTGTAGAAAAACTTATTATTGCAATACTTTTGGACAAGAGTGTTTTTTTTAGAAATATAGGTGGAGTTATAGATTATAATTAGCTTTAAAAAAGATACATTTGCACAAGTTTATTTTAAACAAAAAAAATTAATCAGGTCTTCAACCCCAAAAGGAACATAATTTCAACATACTTTTTTTTCAATTTGATTTTTTTATATACATCCTTAATTACAAGTTTTTGACACTGCAGCCTCTCACAAAAATCAAAGAAAACAACATAATTTATACTCAAGTGCATTAATGCATGTCAATTCACAATTTGGCCTTAGAAGTCTGATCCTATAATTCTTCCTGAAATAGCAGTGGCAAGTGCTGCAGTGAAATTGGGATCCTTTGTCAAAGAATTAGCCATTTGTTGAACCAAAAAATGTTGCATAGATGACTTTGGAACATTATAAACCAAGTCATCCTTAATGGTTGGACATGTCTTTTGAATAATTGGTTTAGGTGAAGAAACATGAACTGAAACTACAGGGGATTCTTCACTTTGACTTGACACCGATGACATTTCAGATTTTTTATGACCATGATTGTGTTCTCCTTCATATGTTGCAACTAGTATAGTAGGGTCTTCTAAACTTCTTTGTACCTAATTGATATTGGGTCATCACAAAAGAGATTAAAATTTTATATTGTTTAGTGTTTCTTTAATAAAATCATGAATGCCAAAATCTTATCAATTGTTTGCTTTAAGAAAATGTTTTACATTTTTATTTCTTATTTTCATTTTTTATCGTAAAATTATCCTCTATTTTTTCTCGATTAAAAGTAGTTATTTTCAGATTCAAAAATAATCTAATTACTCGTTGTATAAAATTTCAAGTGAAATCAAAAAATTATTTTTTCAAATCAATTAGATTAAACGCAAAAAAAAAAATTATTTGCTGAGTTGAATTTTTGAATAATTACCTTCTTTTTAATTGGACAGCCTGGGGCATGGGAGCACCTAAAGTAAGCTCTAGGAGATGGATTATCTTTAGTAACCTTCTGACCATATTTCCTCCATTGATATCCATCCATCACATACTTTATACCCAAAAATAAAAATTAAAAAATAATCATAGTTAGTATTAGTGATTAAACTCCACAATTTACTTAACTATAATATACTCCACTTGCAATGATTTTTTAAATTTTTAAATTTTGTTATAGATGGAGTAAATACAAAACTACACACAACTATTGAAGTTGTTGAAAAAGTAAAATTTATAAATCAAAATCATAAGAAACTTACTAAGCTATTATTAAATGCTTCTGTCTTGAATAGAACCTTGTAAGCCTTAGGTGAAGAGATATCTCTACAGGGCCTTTTGATTAATGATTCATCATCAGTAACATTGCTACACTCATTATTAATATTAATGCCTTTAATACCAAAAATATTGATGCAACTTTCACTCTCAAATTTTCTCTTTCTTGATTCTTGTGTTTCATCTTCAAAATTTTGGTTCATCAATTGCCTCAAATGTTTTTGCATAGCTTCATAATTCTCACACATGTTAGTCAATGTTTCATTCAGCCTCTTGTTCTCACAATTCAGACGATGCAATTCTTCAACCAAAACTTTATCCTGCTCACAAAATATATTATATGTATATACTATTAGAAAAAATTGAATTCACAACGAAAATTAAAGACAACAAAAAAAAAAGAAAGAAATTGGAATCCAATTTTAAAATATATAGGACTTTATGTAACGAAATAAACGGTGTATTTTAATTTTTTGTAGTTAATTCAATTTTTTCTAAGTAACTATATAAGTATATACAAACCTTGTGTATAGAAGGAACATTAAAGTTAAGATTGAGTGAAGTATCGACGCATGTTGAGAATTCCATTGTTATTGTTGCTATTTTGTTGAAAGAAATTAAAATGGTTGAGTCCAAAATTCGTGGAGATATATAGTTGTTAAAGGTACAAGACTTTAATTATTTTTTATGATGGGAAGGAAAGTTGGACGAAATGAGAGCGAAAAAAGTCATAAGAAAAAAAATACTTCATCATTAATATGTCGTCATCTAGTTTCGTCATTTGCCTTATGTGTGTTGGGGAAAAAATAAGCATAGGAATATAAATAAATAATAATTATTTGTCTTGTAAGAATCAATTTCAAATAGTAATTGGAGAGACATTTTTTTTATTGTAGAGCATGTTTGAACCATAAACTCTTTAGAATAAAAATATTATTATTTGTTTTATCAGGACTATTTTGTGGGGATGTATAAAAATAGGATACAAACTATTGACTCATCTCATTAGTAAGGTTTAACCTAAAATAATAGATATAAATGGAAGACAAGGTAAAAATTAATTTCAAGTAGAGACCTTGACTCTTCAGTTACACGTCTTCTCCCTAAAGATTTTGAGGACATGTGATATTACAATACACACTTTAAAAAATAATTTTACTTCATTAATTTTTTCAGACTCCCACTTTTATATATATATATATATATGAGAAATGTTCACTTTCTTCGAATTCATTTATATATTTTAAGAATTTGTGTTGTGTTCAAAATATATTGCAATCCATTATACTCAAACCTTATTAAATAACATGACTACTAAGTTAATTTTTAATTGATTAACTTTACTTGTTTACTAAATTTTTCTATTTTAAAAAAATATCTCTGCATTACTATTTAATAATTTATATTGAGATTAAATCAATCTTATTTTTACATTTTTTTTATTGAATAAGTACTCTATCAAAGTTGATCAGATCAAATGCTCCTAGTCTTAACTTATCATTTAGACACATTTACTCTATGTGTTGGTGGCGTGTTTTGTGTAGTATTTTTGGTTTCGAAAGTGAATGATGGTGATTACCTAGTGCGACTATGGATGGTTGTTTGATTCTATTCTTGGTGTATTTTGTACTTTAAATAGTTGTTATTGATAAATTGTTTTTTTTTTAAATACTAAATAAATTGCATATGATATTTTTGAAGTACAAATTATTTAACGTGTTTTGTTTTTGAGTTGATTGAAGAGCACTAAAAATTGATATATAAAATACATTAATTTAATAAATATAAATTGAATTTAATTTATATATACATTATCACTTTTTACGTTGGTTCTTTATTCTTTTTATAAGTCATATAATAATAATAAATTTTAATATGTTTGATGTGATATTAAGCTTTTCATTATGCTTTTTCATACATATTAATCAATTCATCTTGGATCTTAAGATCAAGATAATGATAATGAATTTCATTATGTTTAATGTGATTAATATGTTTTTGAATGACAAAATCT
>JBBPBT010001185.1:3592668-3608442 GCA_037974875.1 Cicer bijugum
TTTATGTCCCTATAAATATACAATTTTTTCATTTTTAATCTTCTAAATTTTTCATCAAACAATGGTTTAACATTTACAATTTTGATATCTGTTTTTAAGTATACTCAAGTACCATTTCAATTTTTGGATCAATTTTACAAGCATAATTAGAATGTTATACGAATCTCTTCCATAAAAATTGAGAATTTTTTAACAAAATATAAATTTTTAAGAACCAAAAGTTTAAAATTTTATATGTAACTCATCATTTGTTAAAAAATTCTAAATTTGTATGGAAGAGATTCGCATAACGTTCTAAATTGAAGAATTTACAAACTCAATTTAAGCAAAATACAATTTAGAATAAAACAAGGACTAAATTGAAGCTCAAATTTTAACTATAATTAGATACTTAAGGTTGATTAAGAATAGCATCGAAAAACATAAAATATTAGAAGAATTAAATCTTAAAATTCCAAATTTATCTTAGAGTTCAAAGAGAGAAACATGTGTTAAGGATAAAAATATTTTTTGAGTGTCCTTTCTTAGAGTGTGAGAGCTATTATTATTATTATTATTATTATTATTATTATTATTATTATTATTATTATTATTATTATTATTATTATTATCATCATCATCATCATCATCATCTTTGTTAGAAGCAAACACTTAAAATTTCAATGTTTTATATTCAACATGATAATGGTTTAGTTCCTTCTTCAATATGGGGTTCTTAGGTTGTTAGGAGAAGACTTGCCTTGTAGGGTCAATTTAGTTAGTTCCTCAAAAGTTAGAGGTTGTCAGGCTATTTGGAAAGACTCACTTAGATGGTCAGGTGCTTTGTAATTCAAGGTATTCGAGTTAGTGAGTTAAAGCCTTTTGAATGAAGGGACTGAATGTAGCCAAGTTAGTGGTGAACCAGGATAAATATATGTGTCAAGTTATTCATGTTTTCATTGTTTGCAGCTTCTGAATCCAATTGTTTCTTATCTAAGTAATTCATCAAAAATCAATCAACGTTCATCAAATTAGCAAAAAGTTATCAACTTTGCCAAACGCAATTCAACCTCCGCTTTTCGTGTTTGGACCTTCAGAGATGTCTCAACATAGAAAGCTTGATGTATAGTGTCAAAAGGGATAACCATTGTTAGAAGACCATGCTTCTTGAAATAATTTGGGGGACAACCATGCTTGTTGAAATATACATCCACACCATGTCCAAGTTTGTCGAAATATAAACACGTTTTTTAGAAGACCGGGTTCTTTACCACAACCATGAGAAGAAGCAACAAAAATGGTCTTGACATCGCCATTAGGTTTACATAATTGTCTTTCTTGTTGAATTAGCATATTTGGTAAAGGGTCCATCAACATAATTTGTGAATGAAGGAAAGTATATTCTTCATTAAAATCTTTGAGTGTGCATATGACATAGTTTCCTTCATGATACTCCTTGATGCTCGGCAAAAGGCTGCAAGAGCAATGAATAACACAAGTACACACAGGCAAGTGTAAAAAATTCTCAAATTCTTGCAATTTCAATTTTTGTAAAATAGGTAGGGATTATAGAGTCACCTTGTCTTAAAATGTAAATCTCCTCTTGAATGTCATAGATGCAAAAAACATCGCCTTAATGGCAACGATCTTGCTTCCAGATGTAAGCAACATATTACATCTAAATGACACTTATAGCAATGTCAGAATCAAGTGAATTGGTGGTCTATGACATGACCATCGTGTTTCATCTATCCTATGATATGGATAAGCGATATAAATCAACATAGTGAACACGATTGCCAAGAACGAACCCAACCTTATTTTTTATCGGAGCACCACGAATATCAATGAGGACCATGTATGAAAAGTTGGTGTTGTTGATGAAGTAACAATGTCGATTTACAAGAAAGGGATGTTTGAATTGTAAATGTGCCTTTTAAAAACTCCTGATAAATCTTAAGAAAATAACTCAAGAATGATCTTGGTTATTAAAACAAAAAACGGAGAACGTTCTTGGTTTTTGTTTATAAAACGGAGAACCTTCCTAGATTAGCTTAAAATAGAAAACCAGTTTATGTTTTTCCTTAGTTAATCAATTCAGTATAATAAAGAAAAAGATAGGGAGGAGAATACCACACAACGATTTATCCTGGTTCATCCAACGTGAGTTACGTCCAGTCCTCACATTGTGAGATTTTCCATTAAGTGTTTTAAAAGCAAAGAATCTTCTTGATCTTACAACACCTAGTCTAGATCACCCTTGATCTACTTCACTTTCTATTACTTTCCACCCAGAAAGCAATAACAATACCTATCTAACATTGATAAGATATATTCTTAAACAAACTATAAACAAACTCTTATAGTTTGAGTTTTTACAATTTAATTGTTTTTGTCAGAATCTAAGATCTCTCAACTCTTGTTTGAGAATAAATTCTTTACAAAGGATCTAATGATAATTGCGCAAGCTAATATATGAATATGGATCAACAGCTGTTTCGCAAAAAGCAGAATGTATGATTGCCTCTATTTTGTAGAATTTCAAGTTTATGTGTGATTGATTTATGGATTTCTCAGCACTTGAATTTCTTACTTTGATTCTGGATATTGGCCTTCTATTTATAGGTTGTAGAGGCACTGAATGAATGTACAGAAGAGATGTTGGAGAGGCTCTGCTTTTTTGACTGAAACATTATTTCACAATAAAAATAATATTGCTTTAAAATAGCTTTTTGACTTTATTGGTTTAGCATTTAAAGCAGTTATGTCCTTTTTGGAAAGAGCTCTTGCCATTTCTTCATTGATCTTGGATGGTACATTCTCTGTCTTGAGTGTAGCTAGAGAAATTTGGAAGAGAATTACAGGCTGTAACAGAGAAGATGCAGTGTTGTTGTTATTATGCAGAAAATGGAGAATGATTAACGTTCTTAATTTGTCAGTTTGAACTTTCTTGAACTTCAATAATCATTCTGGAGTTCCCGTTTTAATCATTCCGGATTTCCTTTGCAATTGTCTTTTCATATATCAAGTTTGATCGAACTTTCTTGACTTTTGATTTTTGGAGTTTACAAACTGTCATGACTTTTGTTTGTCTTTGAGTCCTTTTATTTTTGAGATCAAATAACTTTTTTGAGCTTGGATGAATCCTACTTGTTCCTTGCCATGTACTGATTGTATATAAATAAATTTCCTAGGCAAATTCTTTGTTAAAGATGCATAAAAAGTTTGATCAACATGTTGTGATGAACTTTTTTTGAGACTGGAGATCGTTCTCTGTTTTGATGCAAAATGATCTTGTTGTTGTCTTTTCTACTTTAGCTTGATTCTGTTCTTAATTAAATTCACTCGGAAACATATGTTAAATTAACATAACATTTTAGAATCATAATTAACTTTCTTAATTAACCTTTGTTTGTTTTCATCAAAACTTTAAATATAGAGTTTGTCTCAACAATTGAGAGGAGGAGAAACGAGAGCAACTCTAGGATTGTTGCTAGGATGCTTAAAGTATGGATCCGAGATATCTTGTTGGTAGCTCCGACTAAGGTTTTTGGATTTTGACAGGGATTCTTGAATAGTAGAAGCACAATAAGTTGAAGATTATGAATCAAATTCCATTGGCAAAACACAAAATGAGAGGTTATTCGAAGAAGATGAAAGAATTAGAGTTATGTGACTTACACCACGTGAAAAGTGAAGTAATCAAAGGCAAAGTAATATTGAATATGCCTCATCTCATAATGGAAAAATCTGAAATTTCAATTACAAATGATCAACTTATCGTCTTTATATACAAAGAGAAGTACAGAAAACTAAATTGTATAGTCCGCAATGAATAGCAAATACCGAGTCAAAGAGAAAAGAACAAATAACAAAAAGTCAACTTGAGCCAGTTTTACTTAATCAACTATTATGGCTAGCAATATTCAACACTAAAAGGTCTAATATGCATTAAAATTCAAAATTATCACTTGTTTAAAGAAACACTTGTGTGTTTGGATTAACAATAAAATTAATAAATTATTTTAATTTTTCTTTAAAATCATAGTATAGTTGTAATTTTTTAAAATTGATCATGCCCATCCAAACATGTACAAACATTGTTTGATCATGCACATATATTGTTGGATGTCGACGATACAATTGCCTACTTCTCACGCTATTCCTCGCTACCTTGACTTTAACCCCAAACGTTATTTCATATAATGTGCAACTTGTCATCAATAAACATCAAACATTGTTGTTTTGTTTGAAAAAGAGTGGCTATTGTTGACAAGGAATACTGTTAATTGTGGTCAATGCTTATTGGTGACGGGTCCTTCACTACACTAATTTCTATAGTATTTAAATAATTAGACGATAAAATCCAATGTAGTATTTAAATAACTAAATTCTCTTATCAAATACATTAGTCTTAAAAATTAGATTCTTTTATGAGATTTTATAGATTTAGATGGACTCAATAATAAAAAATATATTTGGGTGGACCCTTATTACAGTTTGCAGCCACATTATGTTTTTTTAAAGAAAAGTTTCTTTTTTTATCACACAATTAGTCTTGTACTCACAAAATTTTTCAACAATACCAAAACTATCCTCAAGTTGTTTTTAACTATTTCAAATACAGTAAAGGTAAAAAAAAATTCACTATTTTGCCATTTACCTCAGCCGTAAAAAAGATTTCCGGTAGGCTCTAGTTTTCCGGTAGCTACCGGAATACTTGGACAAAGATTTCCGGTACAGAGAAAACTTCCGGAAATGTCAAAAACAAGTTTTCTGGAGTACAGCTCTGTACCGGAAAACTTGTTTTTCAAATTTTCCGGAAATTTTGAAAAAAAAACTCACTCTATGTTCCGAAAAAGTGAAAATTTGAAATGAGAATTTTTGACAGATTTTATTATTTATATGAGGACAAAATGGTCAATTCGCTGTTATTTTGGGGGTAAAAGTATAAGTGTGTGGGTACAAAGGAAAATTTTGTTTTTTAAATTTGACAATTAGATTGAATGATTATATATTGGGCTGAGTGTTGAGTTGTACAAGTAACTCAATAACACAGAACTAATGTCATTAATTTTTTTTCCAATCAGATAATAATATGAAGTGAACTTTTTTTTATTAAAGTTTCTAAAAAAAAGTTATTCACTTATAATATCTATTTTGATTAAGTAGATCTACAATTCATCTCTTTACGTGAATGGGTTTTGATAATTTCAATCTCTCTTAATTTTTTCTATTTTTTTTAATGTTTTTTAATAAAAAATAAAAAATTGAATGAAAATTTATATCATATAGACTAAAACACATAAGAGATTAATTTTGATGTTATTTAATAATATATCAAATGATTATATATTTGCAGAAAAACTTACCTGCATGAACTATATTAGAAGAAAAAAAAATACAAAATTAAGAGAAATAAAGATAACGAGAAAGATCAAAAGAGATTTGACTTAAGAAAATCCAAATTCATGCGTTCGTGCACATCACTGTCAAACATTCTTAATATATATTTTATTTAAATGGTAAAAGTTTAACAATTTATATGGAATTCATATTTTAATAATTTTTCATTTGTACTCAATTTTATTTCATATTAAAATGTCACAAAGATATTAAATTACATTGATGTAATACTTTGATGTTGTTATAATGTTCAATAATTTTTACAATATTTTACAAAAATCGTATTTGAATTAAAAATTTATATTATATAGATAAATTTTATGAGTTTTATTACAAATATAAAATTATTTAATATATTACTGACATCGTTTGATAAAAAAATATAAAACTTAATTTTAATATTAATATTATTTTTTTTCTCATCTTTAGATATGCTGATTACAAATGTTTATGAGATAAACTATTTGGTTTATTTTTCAATTTTGAATGGTAATTTTAATTTAGTTTTTTTTTTCAATCTGATAAAATAAAGACGATTACATAAAAACATTGACACTTAAAAATATGTAGAGTAGTGTTCGACTGTGGTTAGTGGAATCACATTGAAGACCTAATTAATTGTAAAAGTGGTGTTTGCTGAATGTCAGAGTAGTGGTCTGCAATAGATCAAAATGGTGTCCAAAGTGATGGTCAAATTGGTGTAGATAGCTCTATTGGCAAGTGAAATGAATGCAATTGAAGAAGAAATTAATAACAACAGAAATTTGACTCAAACAAACAAAGAATGTACATCGACCGAGGAAAAGAAGAACAAACAAATTATTGACTTTGGTATCATGGAAAATGGGCTGAATTGAAAACTATGCATTCCTTAAATGACCTCAAATTGAGCACAAGTCTTAGACTTTTAAAACTATAAGCATGTGTAGGTCGCTTAGCCTGATAAAGCACTATGTCACATCTTTAAAACATGGAAATTTGTTCTCCTACTTATTCAAAATCTCTAAAATTATTTGGTTTTGTTACTTAATTAATTGATTCAAATGGTATTTGTCTAAATTGCCCAATTCATTTTTTTCTAAATTTTCGTGAATTTTATACATTTAGGTTAACTGATACAAACGTTTATTTTTTAAAATATCAATTTCAAATTTTAAATTTCTTTTTAAAATTTATACAATTCGATCGAACAATTTAAATTAATCAATTTTAATATTGTATTAATTATTGAATCTTTTGTTGGAGGTATACTACAACTTTTAAATAAAAAAATGATGAAATTAATGATAATGAAAGTTGCACAAGTAATTCTAAAGCATATATGTATTACATTAAGCTTTATGTTCGATTTGTACTCATCAATCTATTTATATTGGATGCAAACGAGTAAATTGGCGAATCTCTTTCAAGATATTTTGAAATCTTTAAAGGAAATTGCACATGCACATCAAACCTATTGATCAATAATAATTTATAGAATAAAGTTCATTCATTTACTCTCGTGCACTAGATAAAAGAATAAATGACTCATAAATATTTTGATAGAAATTCGACTCATGTAACATGAAAATTGTATTCTTTTTCTGCCTCTAAAATATCTATTTATAGAGCAATTCATATTAATTGGTGAAGAAAAATAACTCTTGAAAAAATTTGTAATTTTTAATAATTTAATAAATATATTGATTTGATTACTAACAAATACATTAAACTCAAACATTGTAACCACTTAAAGTGATACATTAATTTTTTTAATTTTACTCCATTAATATAGCTTTTAAATTTTACAAATTATGCTCACATTAATTAGTCTATCAATATATATATACTGTCATCATTCTTTAACTTTGTGAATATAAATAATCTACTACCATTCTGAACAATTAGCATCTCATCATTGCATTAAAATTTGTAAATGGTTGTAACTTGTAAAATAAGAGAAACTAGTTTGTATACCCGTGCGACACACGGACTAAATTTTATTTTTAATTAAATTAAATAATATATATTATCTGTATTATATTTGAAATGCAGTGTCACATATAGAAGGTGAAGTAATACAATATGAAGTAAATAAAAAACAAATAATAAAATTCAAATATATGAACAACATGCAATTAAAATTTAAATTATTACGATATTTGAAATATAAATGTTCTCAAAAGTCTGTAAATCATCAACTGCCACATAATAATAAAGGAAATTTTTTTCCACATTATACAACAATCCTGCAGAACATATTTAAACATTCAAGAGAGCTGCTAAAAAAATTGTAATATGTTAACTTCAAATTATTTCATATATAAAATATTTTCATAAATAAATTTTTATAACTCAGCATCACTTATGACTCTTTTGTCCCATTCAAGCACAATATAGCATTTAAAAATAAATTTATGATGTCTATACAAATATCTAAATGATAAACTACTTTTTTTATAATGTACAAAGAAAAATAAAGAATTACTTATAAATATCTCATAACTTACGATAAGCAAGAATGTAGATCACTACAAAAAATTATGGTTTTTGTGAAGGTTAAGAGTCCTCACAAAGGAGTATAATCAACTACAAAGGTGGATTTTGTGAGGGCTTTTGGCAGCCACAAAGAAGTTGGTCACAAAATTTTGTGAGGGCTTTTGCAGCCACAAAGTGCCTTAAACAGGTTGACATTTGTGAGGGTTTTTGCAGCCACAAAAGACAGACATTTGTGAAAGTTTTTGGCCGCCACAAATGCCACCTGATTAAAAATAATATATTTTGTGAGAATTTAGGCTGTCACAAAATAATACGTATTTAATAAATTAATTTTTAAATTCAAAATTAATAGTTTATTATAATATTATATATAATAAATTAATATAAATATAATATTAAAATTTAAATTATAATTGTAATTAAATTTAAAATATAATATAATTATAAATTAAATTTGATATATAATAAACTAATCTTAATATAATTAAAATTTTAAAATAAAATATTTAAATTAAAATTAAAGATTAATAATTAAATTAAAGGGAGAGAGAGTTATATATAAAATAATTAAATATCTCAATTATTTTTAAAGGGAGAGAGAGAGTTATATATAACCTAAGATTTACCCACTAGGTATCATTGGTCTATCGGCAGTTTAAGTAGTTATAGACTATAGGATTGCTCATAAAAAAAAAGTAGTTATAGGATTATATATGCAAAATTGAATCTCATATATTTAGGTACACATGGGAACAAGGTGATGAATTATTTTAGTACCAATCAATGATATTTTTACGGCAACCTTTTATGCTTCCTTCCTTAATACAAGGATAATATAAAAATGTAAGTACCATTTAAATAGAATCATCTACACTAGCAATTTTATCAAGTAGAGATTTTACATATTTTTAAGAAATACTAATAGAAAACTGTTTTTTTCTGACCAAATTGATATTCATGTCCAATTTATTCCTAATTAACCACAAGGAAGAAAATGAAAAATTAAAAAACACAATATAATAAGAGTAAGCTGAATACTCCTAAGAATTTATTAATAATAATAATAATAATAATAATAATTCCTTAGGCCCTTTAGGAATAGTCCTTCAAGTTGCAAATTATCATTCGTTTTATCGTTTAATAACTCATAATCAAAATCTAATTAACTAATAATAGCAAATGTAGTTGTGCTGCCAAAAACGAGCTAACTTGATGTGCCAAAAACAAGTGGCAAGGCACCGTTGGCCAATTACTCTAAGTGGAAAATGGCAATGCCAGATAAAATAGGTCATAAAGAATGATACCATACTATAATACCATGTCAAAGTTATATTAATTAGTTGAAAACAATTCCTCTTTATCTAATAAAAGTTGTATAGTTTTGCAGAGAGAGCCCGGTCTAATGAAAAGAATTAGATTTTTGTCGTCATCTCAAATTTAAATTTTCACTAAAAAAATATTCATATTTAATATTTGACTTAACTTTAAATATAATTATTTCTAATAGAAAAAAATTTATAAAAAGACTTTAAAAAATTGTGACCTATTTGTATTTTATAATTATGTGGAGGTAATTTGACTGAACTACTAATAACAATTTTATATAAATTTTTAAATTTAGACTTATGACAAGACGTGAACCTAAGAATATTAATAACAATATTAATATTAATGTTTGTTAGTTGAGTTAAAATTTAAAATTTAGATATTTTTTTTTAAATTAAAATATTCTACATAAATAAATAAATAAATAAACATTAATATGTGAAAGTGAAATGCACCTTCACTTTACATAAAGTGAGATACACCAAAGGCAAGTCTTCCTGAAAAAATATAGTATATCACGATCAAGCAATTCGAACCTGAGAAAAATATTGAGACCACTTTTGATCCCTAGTGAAAAAAACAAAAAAATAATTTTTAATACATAAAAATAAAACACTAATAAATAAAGGAAATCTCAATTATTTGAAAGCGTATGTTTTTTTCAGTGCTTGTGAAAAAAGCGCCGTAAAATAATACATGAAGGCGCTTCAGTTTACAACGCTTTTTGTAAAAGCCTTATAACATTATGCGCAAACGCTATATGATCCTACAACAACGTTTTATTCACAGCGCTTGTCAAAAAAGCGCTGTGATAGACTCCGTTATTTTTAAAATATATTTACAACAATACTTGTATTTAATAAATACTATAAAAGGGACATTATTAAATAATATTTTTTGCATAGTGAAAGTACTACAATTTTGGAGTTTTGCACTTGAATATCTCTTTTTCCAATTTTATATACCAAATTGCCTCACTTTCAAAAAAATATACCAATATGCCTTAATTTTTTCCCCCAGTTGCTGGTTGCATCCTGGGGGAGCGACCTCTTGAAAAGCATTTTTTGAAATTTCTTCACATGGTCGCATCCTGGGGATGCGACCTCCTACTAGGCAATTGCAAAAAAATTCCGTTCCCATTTTGCCCTTAGGTACACTACCCATATTTATATATATTGTTATATATTTTATATATATTTGCAATTGCCTAGTAGGAGGTCGCATCCCCAGGATGCGACCATATGAAGAAATTTCAAAAAATGTTTTTCAAGAGATCGCTCCCCCAGGATGCGACCAGCAACTGGGGGAAAAAACTAAGGCATATTGGTATATTTTTTTGAAAGTGGGGCAGTTTTGTATATAAAATTGAAAAAGGGATATTCAAGTGCAAAACCCACAATTTTGTGTACTACGATTAATTAATTTAACAAGCAACCCTCAGTTAGATCTATATATAATACGTACTAGGATAAATTTATCCTTATACAGCAAAAAACATGTCATGATACCCATTTTATTTTGAGCTTCTATATACATTCAAACATTTTTTAATTTCAAAATATCATCTAACACCTCATTTATTTTTTATCTTTTTTTATCATATTATTAGTATATTAAATCTATCACATCATTTAATATTTTTTTTCAAAAATATCTAATGGGTGTATAATTGTTCACACGTCATTTCATATTTAAAATAGAGATCATAATAAAATAGAAATATGAAAGGAAAAAAATAAAAATAAAAAAGAGAATATAGTTAAGACACAAATTGAGATGATGATAACAAGAAGCACTTACCGAATAAAAAACATTGTTCCCATGCGCATCTGGGATCAAAGGGAGCAGAAAATAAAGTCATTAGGACAAGATCGGAGGACCACCCTATCCTATGCTACATTATATACCATGAATCATGCTCTTCCATTCTCATATTTAGAGGTGGTAATTTAATAAGCCTCCTAATTATTGGTGTCAGCCCACATTTTAAAAGGTCACAAAAATTAATAATTTAAAAGACCTCCAAAAACAAGGCCCCTTAACTTAAAAGTTCCTTAAAAATTTAAGGGCCTAAGAGGCCCATATAGACCCACTTTATTTAAAAAATAATCTTTTTTTTTTTTGAAAAATAAAATTTTTCAATTTTTTCACCGATAATTTTTTTTTATAAAATTTTCCGTTCTTTTTTTACTAAAAAATATTCGATTTTTTATTTTCATTCGATAAAAAATTTTAAGTGAATGTTGAATGTTAAAAAATTATTTAATATTTAATATCCAATTCAACATTCACTCTAACTTTTAATATTCAATATCAAATGAAATAATTTATTTATATTCATCTATAAACAAAGAAGAATTTATATTTATTAGATTCAAATATATAAAAAAAAGAAATATTTTCTTACTAAGTATTTTATAAAGAGATACATAAAAATATAATATTTTACTGAGACGGACTTAACATAAACGAAAGAGTGATTATTTATTGTTAGTGATATCCTTTCACATAAAGTTCTTGTGTTTCTTATAAAAAAAATTGGTAACCTTAAACATCAACATTTTTCATAAACAAATGTCAATTAATTTAATGTATCCATACAATGATTTTTATAATATTATAAATTTTAAAATCTCTGTAAGAATATCAAAATTATAATTTTGATTTTATCAATCGCATCAGTAAAAAAATCGTAATATAACTACAATTGTAATTTAAAATTATTATTTATATTTAATAATAGTAATATTTCAAAAATCTCCATAAATTAATTATTTAATGTTATGAGTAGATGACTATATTATAACTACAGGTAGATTAATAAATATACTTAAAATAAAATAAATAATAAATAATGCTAAATATATATATATATATATATCATTGTGAAAGTAGGTATTTTTACTTTAACTGAAACCGGAGGAAATATATAGTTATAAAACATGTACTGTAGATATATAGAAAGAGGTCCCAAAAAAAGGTTGTTCCCTTGAGAGTTAAGATCTGTATATGGATGAAACTTTTTACAATGACTAATATTACTAATCTAAGAATGCATATATTCAATTCAATCAAACACAAAAGCCACACAATTCACAAGTTTATGTTAAGATCGCTGTTTGATTAAGACCTAACAAAGAAATAATCTTGGTTTAGGTTTAGGTTAATTTATTTGGAAGAATTTGAGAGAAACTAGATAAGTTTCTAGCAATATTTGAAAATGACAGAAGAAAATGAGCACAAAAAAGAAATGGTATAGAGAGTATATATCAAATGCCTATCTGTGCTCACTCTCTTCTGTCAATTTCTATATCTCAAATAATTTATATAACAATTTCAAATAAATAAAAATATAATAAAATACCTTTAATTAATTTCCAGATATAGAAACATTCATGAATTCTATAAATAGAAAAAATACTCATAATTGTGGAATAAGATCTGAGGAAAAGAGTACATACCCGTTAATGGAAAGAAAAACATCATGGAAACAGAACAAAAGGAGGAAAAAAACAGTATATGTTGTGCTCAAAAAATGTTTGGAAAATGAGAAGCAAGTTGTTTAAAACAAAGAGATCTAGTGCAGATGCAAAACAGTATATGCTGTGCTCAAAAAATGTTTGGAAAATGAGAAGCAAGTTGTTTAAAACAAAGAGAGTGCAGATGCAAAACAGTATATGCTATGCTCAAAAAATGTTCGGAAAATGAGAAGCAAGTTGTTTAAAACAAAGAGAGTGCAGATGCAAAACAGAAAAAAGATACGACACAACACAAATTCCAACCAAATCCCTGTGTCTTCTGTCTCTTCAAAATAATAGACTCAGCACAGCAGAGAGAGAGTCTGCAACATAACATGTAGATAGGATACGTAGTAGTCACATGGATAGTTAGGGATGAGAAAAGGCTACGCCGTCCATATAGACTTATGGCTTAACCTACTTATGGTCTGACTTATTTAATAAAAAGACTAGGTTCAAGGTTTTTTAAATCCTATTTATTTAAATAGGTCAGACTCAGGTTTATAAAAAAGTCTATTAGACCTGATAGTCGGCCTTTATATATTTTTATTTATTAATATTATTTTTTATTATTATATTAATAAGATTATTTTCTATTTTAAATTCTATTAATTAAGTAATTACTTAGTAATCATTTTATATTCAATGGTCGTTTCATATTTGGTAATTGTTCAATTAGTCAATCACTTAGTAGTTGTTCCTAATTTGTTTAAGAGGTAATAATGACTTCATTTAAAAAGGTTTTTAAAAACACTTTCAGGCAAAGCCAGACTATTAAAAATGTCAGATCAGGCAGAAAAAAAAGCATATGATAGACCGTAGGTCAGACTTAGACCGAAAAAATAAATTGTAGGTCAGACACAGACCTTTCAAAGCCTGTTCTGGTCTGGCCTATTCCCATTCCTAGTGATGGCCGATCTACCTATATATTGGTAAATGAAATATGAATTTGAGGTCACTCAAGATTCAAAACAATTAATTATTTATGCATCTCATCCAAAGTTGTGACCTTTTTTTTTAAATATGTATGGACACATGTGTATTATTATTTTGGCCAAATACCACTTATAGTCTCTTAACTTAATTTCGGTTAACGATTTAGTCCTTTATTTATTTATTTATTTATTTATTTTTTTCCGTTTTGGTCCTTTATGTTTTTAAATAATTTCAGGGTTACCCTTTAAGTGAGGTTCTGTTAAAAAAACGTTAAAAAATTCCTCCTCTGTTTTCTCTTCTTTTAGGTTTTCTCTCCTATTTCTCTTTATGTTGTTTGGTTTCTGTTGTCTTCTCCCTTCTCTAAATTCCCAAATTCATGAACCCTAACTTTCTCATCTCCCTTCTCAAATTCCCAAATTCATGAACCCTAACTTTCCCAAATTCACGATTTATTTGCAATTTTAATTCTCGAGTTCATGGTTGCCTCTTTCACAAATGGGTCAAACTCAACCTCCTACAATTCAACATCGTACAATGATGGTTCTTCACTCAATCAAATCGATTTCCCGATCGATTTTATTAATGTGTATTATCAGCTTAATCGATTGCATAATCGATTATCGCGTTTCTTGTTTTTCTTAAATTTTAAAAATAGATGAACTAATCGATTCTTTTAAAGCATATTTCAGAAATTGATACTCAATTCATATAAGAATCGATTGAATAATTGTTTTGTTCAAACAGCGAAATCAAAACAATCTCTACATTCACTTTTCATTTAATTTTAGAAAGATGATTATTGATTGCTCTCATTGTTCCTTCTTAATTTAATATTTATAAGAAATTGTTATTTGTGTTTAATTGCTGTTTTAAAAATTCAAAGCGATATTAATTTTTAATTTATGAATAAAATTTTAAATTATTCATAAAGAGATTACATAAAAAAAATTAATTATATAAAAAATAACAAACTTTATTGATTGTAGTATAAAATAATATTTTAATGAATGTTAATTAACTTTCTTCTGAGAGAAATAATTGAAAAAAATAATAATAATATACTATTAGTTATAAGTTGAAAATGCTACTTAAAATATAGTCTTTAAAAAATATTATATATATATTTTGTAATGTACTTTTTGATTTTATAGAATGTACAATGACAGAAACTAATTAGAAGGAAAGTATTTTGAAATCTGTGCATCTACCGTTTGGTTCCTCTGTCAAAGAGGAAAGAAATTAGTTTTAGTGGGGTCTACATGTAAAAGGTTTTATGTCCAATAATGCAAACAAAATAGTTTGAAAAATCTATTTTGATATTTTAATAGTGCTTTGTTTTTAAGCCTATTTTGTTATTTTAATTTTTTATGCCATAACTTATAAATTAATTAAATGATATATAAAATACAAATATACAAATATAATATAACATCTATTTTAATACAAAAGATGTTAATTAATGTCAATCAATAAAATATATATATCATTTTATTCTTTTGCTTTCACTCATATCAAATAACTATAAAATCAATTCACTTTCTACTTACTTTCATTCTATTGACATTCTTTCCTCTTATTTTCTTTTCTTCTACTTTCTTTCCTCATTCAAACACAGCATAAAAGTTATCTGCAATCAAACGCAGCAGTTTGATCTCCTAAAACAAAGCCTTAATTATTGTCACATCCACAACAATAATCGATATGTATAACTTGGGGTAAAAATATGATGTGTCTTTGATAAGGTTTAGTAATTAAAAAGATCACTTTGGTTGTTTTAAAAGTTCAATATAAGGTTAAAGAACTATCAGGTTAACTAAGATAAATTTTATGCATGATAAACCATAAAGTAGAAGAAGAAAAACTTAAGTAAAACATAGGAAAACATTAAATTTGGCAAAAGTATTATTTTTTTTCTCTTAAATTATTTATCATTTTATCATTTCAATACACTTATGAAAATTAAGTCCATTATTTTACTTGTGCCTTATAAATATAACTTATATTATAATAAAAAATATAGATAAGATAATATTAGATAATATTATTATTTCCTCTCTCTTCTTTTCTTTTCTCTCCTCTTATCCTTCATCTCTAATCTTCTATTTCCCACTCTTGTTTTGATTAGTTTCAC
>JBBPBT010001185.1:3629785-3647302 GCA_037974875.1 Cicer bijugum
TAAGTGGATTGGGTTTTGGTTTTTGTTACTATGACGACTAATTTGACTTCATTGTTTGATACTACCGGCCAAGGGTTTTTTTTGTTTGGGTCCCACAACCGACCCGGTTCAGATTGAGTCAACCAATGAGTCTTTGCCACGTCACTCGCGTGAAAATTGAAGTGCTTTTCAACGTAGGAGGAGCTTTCAAGGTTTTCTTTTTTTTTTTTTTTAAGTTGGTTCCCCGACTTTTGAAGTTTGAAAACTTTCTTCAATGCGAGTACGAGGTTTTAGAAGAAGAAAAAAATGCACCAATTTTTTAAGGGAGGAGTTTTGTTGTTTTATGTAGTTTGAGGCATTTTAATTTTTTTTAGATACAATTGTTAATTGCTACTTGAGAAATTAGTTTCTGCATTAAATATATATTAATAGTATATCTAAAAATAATCATTTGTAATCTTGCTTTATTTTTATATTTTTATTATTTTTAAGATATGTCAAGTAAAAATATGTAGTGTATTTATGGATCTGGACTAAATTACAAGTTTTTGAGATTTTTGGATCTGTCCTCCATTAAAAATATTAATTCTATAGACTTCATATTCTTTTTATAAAAGAACATAATTCTTAAAAAAATCCGTAAAAAAAAACTGTTAAAACTTATGATATTGAAATCTATTAATAACTTGTCATATTGAATTTGTGAAATCAACTATACTAAAAATGAACAAGAAGAAATTAAGTTCTTAAAAGCAACATACTTACTTGGTCATGCAATAGAAGAACATTAAAAAAAAATGAAAGAACAATATAAACTATACTTTGTAAAAGAAAACAATATAATTATTTATTTACTATAAGGATTTGATTATCCTTTTCCATGTTCCGTCCAACTAAAGGCATTATAAATTTTAATTCACTTTTTTTTTACATAGATGAGATTATAGTAGTATAAGATTAGAAACAAGATGCTAAATTTGATAGGCACCCTCCATGTGATTTGCATGTCCTAGCACCTAGGAATATACATAAAATTTCATAATTGCATACTATATAGTACATAGTGCATAATGTATAGAAATAGACAACTCACGTCTCTTGATTAAATTCCGGCCAAAAGCAAAAACCTCATTCTATGTATGTTGGGATTGGAAGTGGAAACAGTCCACCCAAATTAATTTCAAGTCCACATGTTGCCACTCAATAAAACCAAAAAATGTGAATATCATGCATTTACCTTTACGACAATAAATAATGTAAAGCAAACTAGGATATTCTCACGTTGTTGCTTCTTAATTAGCCACACTAGTACATCACATGCTATTTTCAAAAGGAATAATGTCAATATTGTACTTCACTTGCCGTCCAATTTAATTGTGGTAATTCTTAAAATATATTAAAAATATATTAATAAAATTTTAAAGTAAAATAACAATGATACATATTTTAAATAGATTATTATAACCACAAGGATGAGTTCAAGTAATTATTTAATATGATTCATAACTGATGGTTGGCCTTAACTTAAAAACTTAAAAACCATTAGACTTTCACCGTGTGCAGATAAAACACAACAAAAAATAACAATTGTTTCTTAGTAGAGATTGCAAAAAAATTCAAAAAAAACTAGGGGAAACAATATATATCAAATCCATAGCCTCACAAAAATTGAGTACATAAAAATAAACCGGATCAAATTTTGATAAACTCATTGGGAAGCAATAAAAAATTCAAATAGAACAAGTTTAATTGTATTTTATGCATTATTTTTATTAATACATATAATTGGTCCTTCTATTTAAAAATTAAAAAAATTTATATCTAAAAAACAGCGATTTGATATATATTAATGGCGTAGCCTATAAATAGATGATATTAAATAATTAATATCTATTAAATTATAATAAACTCATCTAAAAATATCAATTTAAAATTACAAAATTATTTATTTTTATAATTTAATTAAAAATATATAAATAATTAATACATTTAAATAATTTTATATCATAAAATTATGTCACATCATTTTAATTATATTACATTACCATTTTTTAGTTAAAAAATCTAATAGAAATTTCAAAATTGTTAAACATTAAAATAAGGGAGCCAATTTTGTGATTGAGTAAAAAAAGATAGAATAAAATTGCAATTAAGTCTATAGAATAAAAATTATATTTATCTCTAACTTGCTAATGTGTAAGTTAGTTTAAGTCATTTGGATAAGAGCTAACAAAGTTTTTGAAATTCCAAAAAAGTTATTAAATGGGTTTTATTCCACAAATGTGTAACACTTACACTAAAATTTAGCATTTAAAATTTCAGCATATCCAAATGAAAGCAATGCATAATAACATCATGGAACCTTTTATCAAATGGGTGGAGCTGGTCTTTCACGGTGAGCGACATGAGTCGATCTCTCTTCATAGATAGAACCATCAGACAATACCTTTATTTAGTTTCACATAAAATAACAAGAACCGATAAACAAGCAAGGATCATACTAACAAGTGTCTTAAGTTTGATGACATACGTTAAAAGGTTAACAAGTAGGGTTGTTAAATACCTAGCAGTACTGAATTACTGATATTGAAATTGCTACTTATACATATAACCATTAAAACTATATAGTAGTACACTATCTAGATCTTTGTCCATTATCATCCAAACCCACTAACTTCTCTGTTTATATCCCCATTATATCAATATGTGGCTTATCGAGCTGCAAATTTGTTACTATCCAGGAATTATCATGTTGATCTGATTGTAATTGTAAATGAACATGTTTCACTACAAAGTGTTTGGAAGAACCTTCAGTATCAATGTAGAATAAGTATAGCATGATTCAAATAAATTCTGATCAAATATTGACCAACTATCGCTATCGCTACTAATATATTATATAAAAATATTCAGTTATTAAAAGTTAGTTCATCATCCACCAAAATTAATTTTTAAAACACATAAATTTCGTATGTACTTGTGTCAATACTTTACAAAATGTAACATGTAGCAGCATTAAAAGTTTTGATGCATGATAATCCAATTAGCACTGATATATAGTTCTGAAGGTTCTTTATGTCGTGTATACTGTCATAACATTCAGTTTTCCTGAATTAACTTTCCAACCTATTACACAATTCCACTTCTTTATATTTAATTAAATCCAATATTTTCTGCTAGCACTTTCACAATAGAAGCACACCAGTTAAAGAACTCAAAACCGCTACATCTTATACGAAAAATAATAATCAATAGGCAGCAATGTTCTATTTGTACAACATTACAAGTTTACAGTATATATCTTTCAAAACCCTGAGAACTGGACTTAAACTGCAACTTACATGATTCTTAGAATGTCCTGGAAATCAGTTCAATTGCTTTGGACTATAGCTGAGAATAGTAGTTTGTTGAGATCTCCAGAATCAGAATCGTGTGTTTCATTTCCTGCATCGAAACACATTCACAGAGACAGTTATTTACTGCATTTCTGAAATCTAGAAATGCTACTACACATGGTAATTATCTAAGATCATATTCTGATAAATCACTATGCATAGACGTGAAAAATATGAGAAATGATGTAAAAAAAACCACCAGCATGAGTGGTCTTTTAAGATAGTGAAATTGATTCAATTAACAGCTAGTAAATTTTGCTAATCTAAGAATAATGATTTACATGTCAATTAAATAAGGTTTTCAAATGTACTGCTTGTGCATGGAAAATTGGCAAACAAAAAAAGTCCTTGAAAATACTCACCTGTTCTTGATCTTACTTGATCTGTCCATTCATCAATCACCTGCACAATCAGTTAAATTTGTGTAAAAAACCCTTGCAAATACAACTAGGTTCTACTTGATTGACTATATGAAAAGTTGAGAGATACAAAAATTAGGATCAAAATCAATTTACAACTGCTTGGTATAACAGAAATATGAGAAGATGAAAAAACAAAATATATTCTTTTCCACTTTGAGCGAATACTTTACTTGATCATGTATTAATGCATCCCCTGTATTCTATCTTCTCCTTTCCCACTTTCTACCAACTAAAAATCAGTGTTGTTAAGTAGCAGAGCAGCGCTATAGCGTAGCAGAATGCCGGAATTTAAACAAACTGTTATTGTTCCACAATACGCTATCTAATACAAAGTGTTGTTTAATAGTAGCTATCGAACTGTAGTGCAGCAAAATTTGAACAAACCGCTATTTCTTGCAGTTTGAGATTGACAATATTGCTAAAAATTAATAGGGACTTGGGTATTATGGGATGCTCGACTCTCGCATCGAGTAGTAAGGGAAATTCGGTGGAGTATTTAAGTAGCCAATTCCCCCTTGATAGCTAACTTTTAAGGAAGGGTTCTTAAAGCATTTTGAAACTTATCAATTAGTAGAAAAGCTGGTTGCCGGTGGCTCGAAAATGGCTATTGACCAAGGAGGCCAAGTAAAGCATCGTAGAGTGCAGTTGTCGGGACGTCGGCTTTCATGAGTGGTGCTATTGTTAGGTACTTTGGACGTTGTGAGGTGCCGAAATCTCAAATCAACTGGTATGAGATGCTTGGTGGAGTATTTAAATGGCTTGTCACTTCCCCTTGATAGCTAACTTATAAGTGAGGGTTCACTAATTACTTAAATACTTATCAAAAACCAACAGGACATTTCATTATGTAGGCAAAGCAATATGAAAAGGTACCCAAGGACATTCTTTACTAGCGTAAATACTTCTATCTTGCAATGCCACTTGGAAAATGGCAACCTTTGAGAATAGCAAAAGATTCATGCATAAATTACCATCACTCTTCACTTTTATTTTTTCCATAATAGAAGAGGCTGCATCTTGATATTGAATGTTAAACTTTGTCTTCATTATGCCTCCTTTCTCATTTGGAGGCATGTGTATGACATATATCTACTGATGAAAATCTCGAAAAAAAGAGGTTGTAAATGGTTACAAATTGTTGTCACTGCCATTGCCTTTGAAGCCGGGTTAACAACAGCTGTGGTGACCATAGAAACTGCCTTTGTTAAGGGTTGGCATAGAGTTTGGCTAGAATGTAACTCTTCTCTAGCTGTTGATTTTGATGCCTTCAAAAACTCAAAGAGCATTCCTTGGTAGCATAAGAATAGATGGGGAAATGTTTTGAAGCTTTGTAAGCAGATGGAGTTTGTTGTTTTCCACATCTAAAAGAACTTTTACTTAAAGGAATTTGCATCCAAGTTTTATTTTAGATTGCTTTTTCTGCAATAGGCAAGGTCTTCCTTTTTCAGATTTCATCGTTTTTTATTCTTCCATGTGTATTGGCTTATGTCCCCTCATATTTGTTCTTTT
Organism: Cicer bijugum; assembly: GCA_037974875.1. Classification (NCBI taxonomy): domain Eukaryota; kingdom Viridiplantae; phylum Streptophyta; class Magnoliopsida; order Fabales; family Fabaceae; genus Cicer; species Cicer bijugum. The sequence continues at coordinate 3,635,091 of JBBPBT010001185.1, forward strand.
TTCTCTTTATTTCAATAAGTTAGTGGTATGATGCAAATGATTGGTAGATTTTCTGTGTCAACCTAGTTGGGATCATTCTTGTTACATTGACGTCATTGCATTCAACCTTTTACTTAAAATAGATGTATGCATACATGATTGAGCAAAAGAACTATGAAATGTCACAACAAAACAAAAATAATTCAACTATAGGAAACCATGATTTCATCTGTTTAAAGCTACTGAAATGCCACAACAAAACAAAAACACCATGAAAAGCTATGTATACTCAAATGAGCAAAGGCACTATGACACAAACAAACACACAAACACAATAACCTGTTTGAAGTTAGTGAATGCAGCATCATCTTCACTGGTAAAAGGGATGCCAACAGATGATTGCATACGCTGCAACAAATTTCTATTCTCAACCAGAACTCTCTGAGCTTTATCAATCAAATCCTGCACAATTCAATCACAAAACACTACTTCAAAGCTTGGCTTGTACGAAGCACTGACACAAAACATCATACACGAAACTAATAAACAAACATCAGTAATAATTTAACAATAAAAAAGTGATTAAATGTAATCAAATGTGTCAGTGTTAGTCAACGTCAGACACCATACACGACTTCAATAAGAAGTGTCAGTGCTACATAATTTGTCTTTTATTTCAATCTCCCACATACACATCTATCTAAATTATTACAAAAACACTTTGTAGCAATTGAAATTCAAATCTACTAAAGAACCCACTAAAATGCATTGGATAATAATAATAATAATAATAATAATAATAATAATAAATAAATAAATAAATAAATAAATAAATATATAAATAAATAATAAAAACCTGCTTGGCAGCAAGAAGCTCGTGGCACTGCCCCTTCAAGGTTGAAATATCTTCCTGAACCTTTTTGATCCTAGACACAAGCTTCATAGGGTTTGCCTGCGTAAAACCCAATTTACAGTTTTTAAGCACAAAAAAGAATCAATGATTTTTTATATGAATTGAAGAAGAAAGAATGAAGATGCATGAAAAAGGTAGTGCTTACATTGTCAGGGTAAACCTGTTGATACTCCTTTTCGAGACGATGGTGAATCATAGAAAGATCATGATTGGCTTTTGTGAATAGGTTTACAACTCCGTCTGTTGCTTCGTGATATTGATGCCCCATTTCTCGCCTTCTTCTCTCTCTCTCTCTCTCTCTCTCTCTCTCTCTCTCTTCAACCTTCAAATTGTAACATCAAATAAAATTACTACCTGGGAGCCAAGAAAATTTCAAATTTCAAAAAAAAAAAAAAGGTTCTTTTTTGGAGGTAGATTTTTATTTAAATAATTAAAAGAAGCAATCATTTTAATCCTAAATAAATAAATTCAAATTAATTTTTTTTTTAGTTGTATAAAGGGACAGATTAGTCCATTCATTCGGTTTCATATTTAAATTTAATTTGTTGTCTTCCTAAAGTGTAAGTTGTGATAATTGAAGTATCAATCTTTAATTCATAAGAGACTATTCCTATATTAATGATTTTTATAGAGAGATTTTGTTATGGTATAATCGATAATTTAATTTATTATTTATTTAAACAATAGTATATAAGTATTATTTATTTTGTCTCTTTAAATTTTGAGTTTTTTTCTTTAATTTCTTTAAACAATCACCATTAAAACCCTTTTCAACTTTTTGACATGTTGTCGTTCAGATTCATGAGTATTGTTATACTTTTTTAGGTATCTCTTATGGATGAAAGAGTTATTTTCACTAGCGAACTGATTTACAGCAATTTCAATTTGTATATAAATTGATGCAAAGTTTTTTTTTAGGATTCTAACTCTCACGAGAGACTATTAGATTTGAAATTCTATATAATTCAAGTATATCAAGCAATTTGATTGATTTACTTCAATTCTAACCATTTTCTTTTGAAGTGTTCTAGACTTTTACATAAATTCTTATCAACATGTTGTCTTTTTAATTATTTCAGCTACACTTTCATATTGATCGATTTCTATTTAAATACTAAGAAATGTATATGTTGAGAATGTTACTTTTGGTGATCACCAATCAACATTTAAGGCAAATCATCCTTTAAGACATATCCATATATATCTTTATAACTAATTCAATGTATCTTCAATTAAGAAGACAAAACTCGTAGGATGCTATGTGTTTCTTCAGTTATAGGATAAGTTCAATCATGTATGAGTAGAGGATGTTGCAATGTTGATTGTATCAAAGTGTTCACTTGAAACATTGATTAGATGGTCAATTGGTTTACCATAATTATCAAACGCGGAATCATCCAAGTGAACTTGTATTAACATATTCATCAGGGGTGCGTTGATGACGTGTTTATTAGAGTCAATCACAACTTTAGACGATAATTCATAGTCATTGTGAACTTGTTTAGTATATTTTATTTATTTGTTCACCAAATGATCTAATTAGTACCAGTACATTGACTTTATGAGAGACATTATTTAAAGTTTTATTTTTTGATGTTGGAGTCACAAGGTCAACATGGATTTTTAGTTGGAGGCATATAATCATTTTAGTGTTATTTTCCTTTGTATTTAGATGGTTAATCATTTACTTGTATTTTCTTTGTCTTTAATATTTTGACTCGGAAGGTAGATTATCATATGTTTGTTGCAATGTTTCTTATTGCTATATTATGACTTACTCTATTAGTAAACATAGTTGTTTTTTAGGTAATAATATTTTGTGTTAAAACCACTTACATTATTATCTCTAATTTACTCATAATTTATGCTACCTTAAAATAAATAGTTATTAATGTAATTATTTATCTTCTAACTTAATTTACACACTTAACGAATAAAGAGAATAATTGTTTTAATTTGTTTGTTTTGATAACATCAAAATACCAACTCATTGTAGTTAAACCCACTTAAATCTCTTATGTCCATCTCTCCTTCTATCGGTCTCTTAACTTAATTTCATATGATAATTTGGTCATTTATCTTTTTTTTTTTCTCGATCAGATAGTTTATTAAATTTAAAGTAACAATTTGATCTTTTATGTAACGACATTATTTTTTAAAGAAATCCAAAAAGTTCTTCATCATTGTCATCTTCAAACAAAATCCAAAAATAAATTCATCATCATCATAGTCATTTATCTACTTGCAGTATATTTATCAAATTCATAAATTAAATATTTAAATAAACTCATATTTTTATCTCAACAACAATATCAAATTCATCAAATAAAAATCTTACACTTTTAGATTTGATCCCCAAATTACCAAGAGAATATTTTCTTCTTCTTTCTATCATTACCAACATAAAATGTGAGTTCTTTATTTAATTAATTTGATGTTGTTGTTTTTGTTGGAGATGAAAATATAAATTATAAATTTGATGAAACTATAAAATTTGTTGAAGATGATAATTAATTTTGTGATTTTTATTTAAAGATAGATAATAAAGTGAAGGTAAATGATCAATTATTGTTGACATTTTAAATGTAAATGATCAATTACAGAAAAACTAAATTGTTACCTAATCTTTTTGAATGAATTAGCTCTCACAATTTATGAACTATACTGTCATATTGGCTGTCAAAACAACTTAAGTATTTGGCTGCAGATGTTGTGCCGTTAAAGCTTCCTACAACTTGTACTTTCTGATTTTTGGTTGCACTTGCATATTTGTTTATGTTTTTAGGTAAAGTTATTAAGCTCTAGAATTTGTAAACCCTTTTTGCTTGAATTATTTGTCTAGTTTCTAGTCTTCGGTGTTATTTGTACTATTTTTCTGCTTCTTGTATTGGGTTTGAATATCCCTTGCTACATTTTCAATCATGATACATCTATATTTTTCCTTTCAAAATATATATAGTACATCATAATTTTGGGTGAACTGATATATCCTCAAAATGTACAACAACCTATCACAAAGTACCTAATGTATGCATTTGTACTATTAATATTATATTGGTTTTTACCATAATCAAACACAAGAAAATGAGAAGAAAATATTAGTATAAATATAGAAAAGCAGAAAAGCTTGGAGAGTTTATCATCCAAAAAATAGAAATTTATAATTGAAATTATAAGAGAATTTGTGTAAAACTTGAAAGAGAAAAAAGTATTTTGCCAGTATGTTTAAAAATTTGAAGCTTTGTGCCTGATGACCTTATGGGTTCTCTATGAGGTTGGTTTTTATTTTGTAAGTTGTCCATGCCATGAGATGGAATATTGTTGAGGCTAGAATCAAGTTCCCTGATTTAGGAATAATAAATTTGCATATGGAATTTGAACAGGTCATAAATTTTTAATTTTGATAGATTTTAATATCATAGCAGCAGATAATATAATAGGAAATTTGATAATTCATGAGAAAATTTCTTTTTATTAACAGTTTCCTTTATTGGGCTCATATTTTAGGACTATATTGGTTGTTTTGTCAAGCAATTAAGCGGTTTGCCATTTAATTATTTCAGTGCTATTTTTTTTAATTACTTAAAATTGTATGCATTTAAGATTTAAAATTAATGTTGTAATTAGTGGTGTGTAGAACATTTATTAAAATTGTACAGTTGTAATTTTTTATAAAAAAATTGTTTGAAAAAAATATGGGAGTATTAATTGCTAAATGCAATTAATGATAATAATTCTTAAAGTCGTGTGTACTTTAATATAAAACAGATTTGATTTGTATACAATGTAAATTTGTATACGTTCGTCCTATATCAGTTAGTTTATCCGCCATCAACGATCAAACAAAGTCTTAGTATTAAATGATTAGTTACGCAAAATAGACGATATTTGATCGTATCGTATTCATATGTTAAAAAATAACATAATTGTGTCAACAAAATATACAGTGACTTAGATCTTATTTTATATATACAAACTTTAATCTCTACATATGCAAATACTTTCTTCTTTATCGGTGCATATATGTACTATGTAGTAATAATAATGTATATGGGTATGCAATTTGTATCCGTAACTACTACAATCTACAATTATGTGTTTTTTATAAATAAACTTAACTATCACTTTAATCTATTGACTTCAGCAAACACAACTAATAGTTGTTAAACAGGGAGTCATAAGTTGGTTTGAGGAATTGGAGTGACAAAGATTACATATTCAACTCATTTTTCTAACAAAATTAACAACTAAATACTAAAACTGACTATTTTCAAAAAAAAATTATAGTTTTTTGTTTTTTACTAAAACCAATATTCATCCATTCAAATTGCTAAAAATTATATCGATCGAGAACAACACAATTCAAAATAGTTAAATCCAAAAAGATAAATTTGCGAACAAAACTACAACATCCAAGTTGATATAACGTGATATTTCCAATCAGATGACATTATATTGTGCTCATGCAAAATTATGACACTAGTAAACCATCTTTGTATAGTAACCATACTATTTTATTTGAATTCAGAAGAGTAAATAATTGTCCTATTTTTTTAATTGATGAAGTTCATTAGGTTGAGTTTCAAGGTACTTGCTTACTAGATCATGTAATAGATCATATTTTCTCACACTTGTCAATTAAGGAAGTAGGGAACAAGTGTTTTAAGCAGCAAATGGAGGTACGAATGGTCCACACTACCAGATCTTGGGTTTGATATACAATGTGTCTCTGATGTAGCTTTCCAAGACCCTTTAGTTATTGAGAGAAAGTTTCTGAGAATTATTGATCATGTACTTTTACTTCATTCTGGGCAAATCAACAAGTTCAAGCTATCCGACTCTGATTATGATCTCATTAATGTGAATTCTATGACTGATATTGTTCGGTAGATTATTCATCTAATCTTAAAGAGTATGAAAGAGCTTGTGTTGTCAAAGTTTGCTTCAATTAAAATTAAACAATTGTGTGCTTAAACCTCCAACAACATTTGAAGGCTTCAGGAACTTGATAAGTCTTTATCTGGGTCAGGTTACTATGGCTCAAGATGTTTTTGAAAACTTAGCATCTGGCTGCCCTCTACTTGAAAAATTGATATTGATAGGACTTGATGGTTTCATCCAAATTAATATCCATGCACCTAATCTCAAGATTTTAAAAATAGACAGTACATTTGAGGGTATTCGCTTGGACTACATTCTCCAATTAGTTAATGTATGCATTTATTTAAATTTTTATTTGAACTCTGAAAGCAACCAAAGTAGACTGCAAGGATGTTCTAGCAATTTGTTTGTATTCTGATTCGAGTCATTCTTCTGTTTTGCTTCAGTATTTGGTTGCAGGTGTTGTGCCAGTAAAGTTTCCCCCCCTATACCTTGTATCAATCTTAGATACCTTGGCTTATGCATATACTTCAATGATTTGGAGGAAATTTCGGCTGCTCTTAACTTGCTCAAAAGCTTACCTAATATTCGAAAATGTGGAATGTGTGAATAATCATTAAGTTTGGCTTGACTTTGCTTTCCTTTCTTGTTTGTGATTGCACTTGCACATCATGTTTTTGTTATTATGTAAAGTTTATTACGCTCTAGAATTTGCAAACTTTTTTGCTTTAAGCATTTGTCTAGTGTCTAGTCTTTGGAAGTTTGTTTCTAAGACTTGTACATTTGAGTTACAATTGTTAACATAAGTTATGAATCAACTGCAATTGTTAACATAAGTTATGAATCAACTGCAATTTAGACATAGTTATTTCAATAATTAGTGTAGTAGCGTCCTATAATACCTCATTTTCCATTTTTATAGCTGTTTGTTGCCTTCAGAGTTTTAAAATGTTCTATATCTCTTTCTTATGAATGTTAACTTTCGTTGTTTGAATTTTGATACGAGAATTTGTATCAATTGCATGTAGCCACCAGTTGAGGAGCAGACTGACCGACTTACACCCGCCTCCTATTGTTGGGAAGATATCTTTTCTGGGCCAACCATGCCCATTGGAGTGCGACATGTGAGGATAGAGGGCATCTCTGGTACCAAATCTGAATTAAATTTTATCAGATTTCTACTTCTATATTTTCCCGTGCTAGAAAAGATGATTGTGAAGCCTGTTGTAAAAGTTAGACCAGAGTTGATGATAGAACTAATCCAGTTCAAGAGAGCATCGGGACAAGCTGAAGTTATTTACCAAGGGAAAAACTTTTCTTAATGCTTTTTATTCTCCTCAAATCATCGTAGGTATGTATTATGACTTTTAAGGTGGTTATGACAAAATGATTTAGCAAATTATGAGTGATTGACTTTGTAATTTTTTTATATTAATAGTACATTTAAATTTACATCAAACTAAAGTCTATTATAGATAGGATATAATCTTAGCAATAAATGGTAAACTCGTATACTGATTTGCATCCTACAATAACTCAGTATGTTGTGAGAATTTTCACCAAAGCAAAATCCCAACATACAAGTCTGGCTCTAAGTTTTGTAGGATGCTTTATTACAGATATGCAATAATTTAATGTAATATACCTGAATTTAAGGCAAAATAAAAAACAGAGTAACGACTAACTGTTCAGACCAATTCGTAGAGAAATATCCTTACCCACTTCATTGTAACGTTTTTTAGCTCATGTTCATACCTCAAACAATCTTGTCACCTATTTCTTAAGCAAAATGATGAAGCTACCTACCATGCACCACAGATGTATGCCACTGCCAACATATATTTATAAACTTCAAACCTCTTTTTCTATAAAATAAAAAAACAATAACATCAAACTTCTTTAAGCATAACAAATGTGGCATGAGCTCAATTGACATCAACATATTGTTTGAAAATCTCAGCTTAACTATATTCCACATAGATTATTTGATTTTGGAACAACACGAAACATACTGTCATGGGAATTATGCAGAATCAAAGAACACCCACTACAACTAGAACCCAGTCAAAACACCCATTGTAAAAACTCAGGCAGCACACAAAAACAAGTGTTTAGCATATCTATATCTATTTCAAGTTTAAATACTCTAGATGAAAAGAGAAAACCAATAAGGATAACTAAGGGATACCAAAAAAAAAAAAAACAATACTAGCCAATAGCTCCTTGCTGGCTTCAACAATATCATAAAATCACACATTCCAAACTTGTCTTCTATAAGATCTAATTTTCTACCCTACTACCTACAATCCAAGCAACTTTTTTAGCTTATATTTGAGACTAGAGAGAGTACCGTTGAACATAATTATTACATGCAATTTCACTTTAGACTACTTTAACACCTCCTAAATATAACCTCAATTTTCCAAACAAACATTACATTCTCACTCAAAATTCAAGACCACGAAGCAAATTCAGTGTTATCAATCGCAAATCGCAGAAAATAGCGAATTGTTCAAATTCCACTACATAACATTGCTATAGCGCTACTATAGTCATTATTTGACAACATTTTGTACTATATATCATATCGCAGAACAACATCGATTTGTTCAAATTCACTAGACTATAGCTTCTATTTAACAACACTGACAAATTTTCACACATTTTCCTTTCAAAACAACAATTATTTGAGGAAATTAATAGTTTACAGAAATTGAAACCAAAGGAGTAAATCAGTATTGTTCAGTGAGCCTTTCTCCTTTGTTGTTGTTGTTGCTGCTGTAGCTGTTGCTGTGGCTTAGTATCAGTGGACAATCTATAAATCCAATACACCTGAAAAAGATGAAGAACATGATTTTTGATTTCACAGTTTAAAAGTTAGGGTTAAGAATGAGGAAATAGCGGATTAGGGTTTTACCAAGGCGAGGACGTGAAATGCTATTAAAAGAAGAACCAGTAAGGGAACTGCATAGAGGAACCATGGACGACCGTGCTCTGGTGGATTCGCCATGGTAGGGTTTCGAATCGAGATGGTGAAGCTCTGCAGCGATACGGCGTCGTTTTTGATTCAAATACGGTTATGTGTTTGTTTCATCTCGCGTGACGAAGATCCATATCTTTCTAAAGTCTTGCAGGAACATGGAGTGTTGGATTTTCTTTTGAGATCTCTCTTCATTAATTAAATCTGCTGAAAGTGGGAAAAAAATAAAGTACGGATAAAAGGGGTGGAATACGTGAAGGGTTTGATCACATTACACGATTAGTGTAAATGTTTTTTTTATATTAACAGCAAATACATGTTGTTAATTGAGTGATTATATAATGATACCATTAAATTATGGAAGATTAAAATTAGTTTACATTTTTAGTGTGCGTCTTCTTAATTATTATTAATAGAAATTTTATAATATCAGTAAAACTTAGTATAATTAACAAATGGTAAAATTATTAACTTTAATATCATGACTCAAATTTGATGAATGGTTGTGATGTATTGTACGGTATCAATTTATGTAAATTAAATTTTATGTTTAAATTTAATTGAAAAAATATTGACTATCATACTCCTCTTTAAACCACGAACATGTCTTGATAAAGCCAATTCCAAGGACATTGCAACTAACATTGTTTCCTATCACCACTTGACCTCCTTGATAATCCTCGTAATTATGAAAACCAATCCTTATTTAGACATATGATATGAGAAAATTGAGTCTAGTATCCATTCAGTTTCATCTATATTACAATCAGTCATAAAAACTTCATGACTGTCATACCCATCTGAGACTATTGAAGCATCTCATTCATCATTTTCATTGATATTCTTTTAAAATTTCCTTTCAAGACAAATTCTCTTTGAAGTAATATTTTTTGTGACAAGTAAAACATTTCAATTTCCTTTGGGATTTGGATCTTGATCTCCCATTTTCTATATACTCGCGTTTCTCACTTATATCTCTTATTGACAAACTTTCTCCATTTTCTTGCTATTTATTACCAAATTTCTTGGATATATCATTTGCCATTAAAGCAATTTTTACATCCTCTATTAAGATGGAATCCCTCCCATACATCAATTTATCTACTAAAATATCATACAATTTTGAAAGTGATCTAACAAACAATGATGTTTGATCTTCATCCTCAAATTTTATTTCAATGTTTTCAAGATCAATAATTAACTTATTGAATTCGTCCATGTGATTCTCCAATGAAGTCTCCTCTTGCATATTCAGAGTATACAACTTTTTCTTTGGATAGAGACAATTTGCAAGTGTCTTCATCATATAAAGATTTTCCAATTTCAACCATAACACAATAATCATATTATTTTTGGAAACTTCACAAGAACCTTATCCCTTAAGCTTAGGATGGTTTCATTGTATGCCTTATTCATAATGCTCTTCTTTTCTTGCTTCGTAAGAGACACAAATAACATACTTTCTCCTTCCAAGGCACCTTCTAACCCTTGATGTAACAATAATGCCCTCATCTTCATCCTCCATAGAGCGAAATTGTTTTACCCATTGAATTTCTCGATATTGAACTTGGTAGGTGTTGTCTTGATCCTTTTTTATTAATTCACTTGGATTAAAGCCTCTAAACCAAACTTTTGATGCCAATTATTGTGAAACTCAGACATTAAAGCCTGCAAGTGTAAACTGTAGAATTAATCAAGAATAGAAAAAACGACTAAGAACATAATGAATTTGGTAACCCACTTCAATACTAATTAGATTGATACCTATATTTGGAGGACATGCAACTACATTGTCCAACTTATTGTGAATCAAGTTGAATTGTTACAAGAATGATCTTCAAGAGATTGAACTCTCTTCCTCTTTCCTCACTCTACTTGTAACCTTTGAAACACCTAGTGTTTTTTAAGCTCTTTGATTTTTGCAGCCCTCTTCATTGTTTTAGAGGTGACTATTTATAGTGTCAAATTCAGCAGCAACTAACCATCAGCTCAACCAACAAAATCAACTAAAATATGTACAATTAGTTAGGGAGGTTACAAAGAAAAAAAAAATTGAATTAAACTAAACTAATATTTCATGCTTCAGTAACAATGATTCACAAAAGGAAGTTCTTGAAAAAAGTTGCAATGGGATAAAAATACCTTAGAAAACGAAAGCCTTTTTTTTCTTTGATGATTTTTTTTGTTTTATTTTGAGGCCTAAAGCCCTAGCTTGTGCTGCTTGATCATTGGGCCTACCCTACCTTTACTTCAATGTTATACTATAAGATGTGACCTTAATTCGTCTGCATTTTTGTGAGATAGATTAAACACATACATGAATCAATCTTTCAACTTTTTGAGCATTTGCAATTCATCGTGTTTGTAAAACAATGTAAGTGACAAATGGTGTCAATAAACATGATATTGACTTAGATGAATCAATTAAAATCTTTTATTTCCCCATAATTTTATCTTAAATGTCTTAAAGATAGATGTTTCTTGTACTTCCTTTTTTTAATGATTTTAAAATCTGGTTGAGGCATTGATCCTTTTGCGCATTAAAAAACACACTTTTGGAGCTATCAAATCCTTCATTTTTAAACTTATGAAAATTAAAGTAAAAAAATTAAGGTATAAAGAACCGCTTGAAGGAAAATCCTCAAATTATTTAATCGGCACTATTTGTTAAACTCAAATATTCTTCTGTTGCTGGTCATAGGATTCTTGATCCCAAAATATAAAGTCATGGTTAAGCCTTTGAGATCCATGATGTGCCGTACATTATATATTAGTTTTTAAGACAAATTAAACGACAAGATGAAGTATATGACCCAGTAAAGATTATAATTAGTCAACCTTTGATGATAGTAAAAGTCGTTGGGGCATGTGTTGATGTTTTATGTTCTAAACCATTTTCGTATCCAACTATAAAACAGCATTTTTTATTTTTCTTTCTAAATTGATTTTTATTGGGGTCGGTTCATTATGAAGAAAAGTAGAAATTCTGGTTTACATTATGAAGGTAGCCATCATATGGGTTGTCTAAAGAGTGCACTATAATAGCTCTAATGGTCTGATTTAATTGTTAAAATACAACTATTAGATTTTATAAGTGTGGGTTCTCTATTATTGTTAGTGTCAATGAAATGATAAAAATAAAAATATTATTTTTTATTTCAATATATATTTAAGAAATTTAATTTATATGTATTATCCATTTAAATCGTTGAATATATTTAAATTTTATTAAAACTAATTCTAAAATTACTTATATTTTTTTAGAATGATGGTCCATAATAATTAAACTTCAATTTAAAAGTGTACTATATTATAATACATTTCAAAAATTAAGGGTGAAGAAAATGACATTTTCAAATTTAGTAGGAATTAATGGTATATAATGTTAGGCTCTTTTATGGGCAGACCACCAAACCTAGAGATTCTAGTCTAATTTAACCTTAAGAAAAGGAAAAACAA
>JBBPBT010001185.1:3655363-3690804 GCA_037974875.1 Cicer bijugum
GTAATTTAAAATTTAGAACGGTAGAAGATAGAAAAAAAATTTAGAGGACTAAAACTGAAAGTTTGTAAATTTAGAAGATTAAAATATATTTAACCTTAAATATTAAATATAAATATATTTTAAAAATTAATTAGAAAAATGATACAATAATGAGATATGATTGGATTGTATAAAACTTTGTATACTAATTAAATTTTATATAATAACATGATTTTATCAAACATTATTATCTTGAATGCAAGTGCATTTATGCATTTCAAAACAGAATTTGATGTAACTCAAGCATTCACTATCGTGTGGTGCTAATTATTAGATTGAGGGAAACTACTATAAAATTAAAATACTTATAAATTGTTATAAAATACTACGAAGATATAAGTAAAATTACATAAACGTAATTTCTTCCTTTGCATTTTTATGTAATTTGTTTATACTGCAGTTGTTGACTACTAAATACTGCAATCAAATTTTGTATATATCTGTCACACTTAGATTCTAAAAAAACTTCTAATTCTATGCATAAGCGGCAATACATTTGACCTTTTATGATTTATATATTTCACTTTTTTTTCAATTAGACATAATTTTTCTTTTCAATGCTAATGAAAATAGCTTTTCATTTTCAACAGAAAAATAACATTTTATAAAATACTTTTACGAACATGATTATTTTTTTTTCTTCTTAAAAGAACGATATGTTATTCTCAAATTATCTTAAACAAACCCAATTGAGTACAACTCAATTTTCGCATTAAAAATAAGAAGTTGGAGTATAATTCAAACAATTACAACATATTATCATCGGAAGAAATAAAAAAAATCGTGCGTTCCCATTCAGCGCGAGTCACCTTTGGCTGGAGACTGGAGTTACGTTGCGTAAGGCGCAAACAAAAGTATAAACCATGGGACCCATATACAAATAAAATGATAAGAGAGATACATTCCCTCGCATCCAAAGAAAACGGAACCATGCACAAATGGCGTTTCACATTTTGATACACTAATCCAACCCAAAATATTAAATTAATGATTCAAACCAAAGAAAATTGAGTATAACTGCAAGTGTGCAACAAAATTCATTGATTAATTACCATTCACTACAACTACAACTACAACTACAACTAACTTCAAGAAACATCCATAGTGGTGCTGCATATCTTTCTCGTTCATTCAAACAAAAAATATATACAGAAAAAACAAAGCCTAAAAACATATAAATAAACATAATATTATTAATTAATGGCTTAGTGATGTAGTAGCCCTATACTATATACTATACTCGATACATATATATAATATAATATTGAAACACTTGAAATCATTAATTCAACATGAAGGAACGACGCCGTATCCAGTATAAGACTCATCCTCAGCGATCAGATTCACATTCACATTCATATCAGTGCGTTTTGCAAATCTTCCTTTAATTCTAGGTCTCGTTTCTGCATACGCTTTCCTTGAAGCATAACGAATAGTCTTCTCGAACTTTCGATTCTTTCTCTTCTCTCTGTACCTCAAAACTCTAGCTTCCCTATCCGCCGCCGTGATCTGCACCGCCTCCATCGCCGTCCTGCCGTAACAGCAGTACGATATCTCCGACATCGCGTTGCCGTCCGGTACAACTCCAACCTCCATCGACGGCGATGATGCCTATAAGAAATTCACAATAAAAGCGTGTTTAGATTTCAAATCAAACAGGTACGTAACGCGATAAATCGTAATGATTTTTTTATTTATTTATTTTGTTTATTGCATTTTCGTTCTTACGTTGTGATTGTAACTGTAAGTAAAAGGTTTGCAGTTAGAGAAATCGATGTTGATATCGGAGTAGTGTTCTGCGGCGGTTTTGCTATGAGACTGCACCGGCACGACTCCGTCTGCGGTGCCACCGGGACTGTGTTGCTCTGGCGAGTCTGTTTTAGCGTCTACGGAGATGCCTGCGGTGTCGATTTCATGGAAGGAATAGTGAGAGGAGTTGAGATCGGGGCCTTTAGGATGAGAAGGAGTTTGGAGCAGCCAGGAAGCTGCTTCAGCTTCTTCGTTGGTTACGTCAGCATCGTGTTCGGCGTCGGAAAAGAACGGTTGGTTGCTGTTGCGATTGAAGGTTGTGAGAGGGACGCGTTCGTGGCGGCGTGCGAGGGGATTAGCGGAGTGGATGTCGTGGTCGCAGGAGATACAGAGTGATGCGGCGTCCGCTTTACAAGTGACGTGAGCAGGAGCTTGCTCGCAAACTTCGCAAAGCGAGACGCGGTGGTGGCGGGAGGCGAGTTTGTTAGCGGCGTGGATGTTGGAGTCACAGACGATACAGAGGAAAGCAGAGTCGGAACGGCAGAAGAGTGTTGCCGTTGCTGACTTGCAGGAATCGCATAGCTTGGTAGCCATTTGTTTGTTTATTGAGTTGAGAGTTACTTAGAAGGTTGAGAGTGTTGTGAGTGTGTTGAATTGGATTGGGAGGGTAACTATAGATGTGTGGTTGTGGTTATGGGGGTAAGGCATCACTATCTGGTGGGGTAGGAGTGATCTACAGAATGGCTAATTGAGGGATGACGCGTGGGTGAGCCTTAGCCAAAGACATTTACTATGAATGAAATTTGGGGATGGGGATGAAAGGATAGACAGAGGGGATTCAGGGAGGGAGGGAGGGACGGGTAGAATAGCACACTGATAATTGCATTGCATTGCATCACACTACAAGCAAATTATTTCTTCTTTTTCCTCTGTCTTTTTCTATATCAACTTTATTTTTAAATTACCTCTCACAACACACAAGTGTCGTCGAATAATGGTGATAGGGGTACTATATGTTAACAATGAAAAGATAAAGAAAATAGACAACCAAGAAACAACCACTCTAGGGTTTCATAACATAGAATGAACTAAACTTGAGTTAATAGGGTTACAATGAGTATATATACAAAATAATAAAAATGTCTAAAATATCCTTGTTACTAATATATAATAATATTATCTAACATCTCCCCTCAAACTCACGATGCATTAACATGAAGTATCGAGAGTTTGTCAACTAAAAAACGAAAACGTTTGATGGAATGCATCTTTGTGAACAAATCAACAATCTGTAAAGAAGAAGAGACAAACGGTAGAGTAATGGTTCCATGCTGAAGATGACGACGAGTAAGATTACAATCAATCTCAATGTGTTTGGTGCGTTCATGAAACACCGAGTTGTGAGCAATTTGAATAGCACTCTTGTTATCGCAGTGCATTGGAGTTGGCTCAGAAAGAGAGATATCAGACAAAAACCAACGCAATCAAATTATTTCAGCGGTAGTAGATGCCATAGCACGATACTCAACTTCTGTAGAGGAACGAGAGACAATGTCTTGTTTCTTACTCTTCCAAAAAATAAGAGAGTCTCCAAGAAAGATACAAAATCCTGTGGTAGATTTACGATCAGTGGTGTCACCAGTCCAATCAGCATCAGAATAAGTTCATAACTCTAATGAGGATGACGATGAAAGAGAAGGCTTTGAAATTGAGTTCCTCGAAAATAACGAAGAATCCGAAGAACTGCTGCCCAATATATTGTAGTGGGAGAGACAACAGACTGACTAACAACATGAACAACATAAGCAATGTCAGGTCTAGTAATCGTGAGATACACTAAGTTGCCAACCAAAGTACGATACAAAGTGAAGTCTGGTAAAGGAACACCATCCGATGGAGCATATTTCACATTCAACTCAAGAGGAGTATCTGCTGCTCTAGTATTAAAAAGACGAGTTTGGTCAAGAATGTTGACAATATACTTGGATTGAGAAACAAGGTAGCCTCTAGGAGAGTAGGCAACTTCAATCCCCAAGAAATAGCGAAGAGTTCCCAAGTCATTCATCTCAAATTGTTTGGCTAACTGCAATTTCAACTCATTGATTTCACTAACATCATCACCTGTAATAATCATATCATCAACATATAGAGAAAGTATAATGCGACCATAAGTGGTGGACCTTATAAACAATGCAAAATCATGTTCACTAGAGCGAAAACCAAGAGAAGTGATCACATTAGAGAATTTCTCAAACAAAGTTCGAGGAGCCTGTTTAAGACCATATAGGGCCTTTTTTAACTTACATACTTCCGCTTAATTATGATAAACTCCTTGTGCAATACAAATAGTTCTTTTGCCATAGCCTGCTGCCAAAGAGGATCAAGAACAACCTCTTTATAGGAAGAGGACTCAGACAAACTGTGAATAGATGTTAAGAAAGAAGTAAACAAAGCTAAGTAAGTGGAATATACAAAATCAGATAACTGAGTAAACTTACGTTGACGAGAAGGGTAACGAGGATGATCAACAATCGCAGGAGGTGGTTGGGCAGCCGGGGGGACAAGAGGGATGTCATCATGTGGAGTAGAAGTATTTGTCATGCAATTCTCAATATTACAATCGTTAGAAGCGTTATTATTAGAACCAAATGGATTAATATGAGTTAGTTCAGAACTCTTAATAATTTGAGAATCAGAGGAAACAAAGTGAAAAAGGATATGCTCAAGAAAAACAACATTACGAAATACATAAAGTTTTCTTGTATTAGGATCATAACAACGATAACCCTTTTGACCATCCCCATAACCAAGAAAAACACACATGACTGAACGAGAAGACAACTTACCGCACTCTACTTGGTGGCGAAGAACAAAACAAGTAGAACAAAAAACTTTCAAAGAATAATAATCAAGGGTAGAAGCATACAATTTTTCAAAAGGAGGCAAACCTAATATGATAGAGAATGAAATTCTATTAATAGCATGAACAACAGTAAGAATTGCTTCTCCCCAAATCTCACTAGGAACTGAAGCGAACAATAAAAGGGAACAAGCAGTCTCTATAATATGACGGTGTTTCCTTTCATCAACTTCATTTTGTTGAGGAGTACCAGTACAAAATGTTTGGTGGAGAGTGTCATCATAAGCAAGTAATTCAGAAAATTTATTAGAGGTATATTCACCACCTAAATCACAACGAAAACACTTTATAGCAGAGTTATGTGAGTTTTGACCATTGCACGAAACATATGATAAATGTCAAAAAATTCAGACCGATTTTTCATAAGATAAACCCAACAATAACGAGTGTAATCATCAATAAACGAAACATAATATCTAGATCCACCTTTGGTGAGAACTGGTGATGGACCCCAAACATCAGAGTGGACTAAATCAAAAGGCGCATATGAAATAGAAACACTTTTACTAAACGGTAAAGCTGAAAATTTTGTAAGTTTACAACCACAACAATCTGAGATATCGTATGTTTGTATCTTTCCTAAGGCTCCAGTATAAGCCAAATATTTTAATCTAGAAGCAGAAACATGTCCAAGGCGAGAATGCCATAAATAAAACTTAGAAGGTAAAGAATTCAAGCGAAAACTAGATAATAAGTCAGCAGTAGTTGTTGAGGTTGCAGTATCTGGGAGTCTCAGGTCATCCAAAATATAAAGTTCCCCCTGTCTATGGCCTGTCCCAATCAGCCTCCTAGAATGTGGATCCTGCACACAACAAGAAGTGGAAGAAAATATAACCGAATAACCAAAATCACATATTTGACTAACAGAAGCAAGACGCAAAGTAAGATTATGAATATAATAAACATCAGAAAGAGAAAGGTTAGGTGTAAAGACAGAATCAATGTCTGCTAGTGGCATAAGAGTGCCATCAGCAGTCACAACTGACACAGACGAGGCAGGTTTCATATACACAAAAGATTTATAATCGTATGTCATATGATGAGATGCTCCAGAATGAAGAATCCATATGGAAAGAGATATACCTGACATACCAGAGGAGTTCAAACCTTTAGAAGAGGTGACAGACATTGCATGTGATTGAGTGGCAAGAACTTTTTTAAGTTGTTCTGTAATATCAGATATTTGGGAAGCAGTCTCAGATGAGTATACAGAACCGGAACTAGAGCCAAAGAGCCAATGGTAGAAAGAGTAGAAGCAACAACATTGGACGATTGCCCTTTAAAATTCTTCTTATGTGCTCTCCCTAATTTCGAACAATGTGCTTTCCAATGATCTTTTTCTTTGCAAAATGCACATTCATCATTACCAAGTCCAACCCTCCCTTGAGATTTTCCTTTTTGAACAGGAGCAACAAAAACAAATGAAGGAGTTGAGAGAATTCCCTTATCTGACACACCAAAATGAGTCTGAAGTCTGATTTCTTCTGCCATTAGAAATGGGGGAACGATGCAAAATACCCCCACGAAGGCCCTCAAAATCATCACGAAGAGCCATTAGAAAGCAAACCAGACGTTGCTCATCTCTTTGATCAATGTATGCTTTGACAGCTTTCAACTCAGGTGATTCCATAAGAGCCAATTGATCCTACAGATTAGTCATTGCCGAATAGAATTCCTGAATGGTCATATTGTTCTGCTTAAGAGCTCTAATATCACTTTCCAACTGATAATGTTTTGCAAAGTTAGACTGAACATACAAACGTTTCAAGTGATCTCAAATCTTTTTAGTAGTATCATATTTTGTTAGTTGCACTCCTATAGACAACTCAACAGAATTATTAATCCAAGTAATAATTTTTGAATTACTAACGTTCCAGGTTTTCAGATATTTTGCATATTGAGTTTCATCCTTTTTATCGGTAGGCTTAACCAGAAGTTCCATCCACAAAACTCCACATATCTTTTCCAATCAAAAATTTTTTAATCACATAACTCCAATAAGAGTAATTTTGTCCATTGAGGTGAACACTAACAGCTTGAAGAGAATTATCCTTAGCACCAACCATAATAAATAATGACAGGAAAATACGACAAACACAATCACTGAGACAAAATAAATTAGGGATAACCTGCTGCTGTGCAAGCACAATTTCTCCCCCTCCAGATGTCGTTTTCCCGATACGACCGTTGAAGATGAAGACCTGAATGTTGCGAACCTACTGTCCAAAAATCAGGCCGATCCAACGAAAATGCGCAATCGATATTTTTCTGAGACTAATTTAACAAAATCGGGAATAAGGTTACTATTCTCTTTTCTCTTTTGATGGTTGTTTTTTCTATATCAAAATAGTCTCTCTCTTCTTTACAATAGATCCCAAAATCAACCAAAGCTCTGATACCATATTAACAATGAAAAGAGGAAGAAGAAGATAGACAACCAAGAGACAACCACTCTAGGGTTTCATAACATAGAATGAACCAAACTTGAGTTAATAGGGTTACAATGAATATATATACAAAATAATAGAAATATCTAAAATACCCTTATTACTAATATATAATAATATTATCTAACACTATAGTTGTATATCAACTTGATTTTGATGAATATCTAATGAAAACTGCGATCCTATCCCCCTTTCGTTATTAGGAGAATAGTGGCCGCTATTTCAATATCCGATAACTGAAATAATGACACCAGTAGAAAAAGTAGAGTTTTAGGTTTTTTTAAATGATAAAACTAAAGATTCTAAATAACTGCCAAACATGATGCCTATTTTTATATTAGAAAAACTAACGAATTAAGGAGTGTTACTCAAATATTCACTTTAATATGTATAACTTTCAATATATAAACTGTATGATATTCCTATATTCTTTGAATGCAACATGTGTTTTTTTTTAATATATATATATAATTTAGTTATTTTGTACTTTATGCGGTCCCCTCTATTTGGTCAGAATCTATCCTTTATTGCGCTAAATGGTGATACAAAATATATGAAATTGTTCATCCGTCCTCTGTTTTTGTTTATGGGGTGCAACATACACTATTAAAAATTTGATTTTAGTAATGTATTTCAATCAATTTCACATTACTGAAAGTTGATTTTAGGTAAAATTAATACCAAAAACAAACTTTAAGTACAGTGTGGTATTTTTTGGGATGAGCATCTCCCCAAAATATAAAGCATCAACGTAGCATATTCTCTTTGGATTTCGCCCACCCTTATAGTCTATATTGAACCTGAATTACTTGCAAGCACCGAATCATGCAAGTCATGCACTCAATGCATTGAAAATGTTTTTATCTGAGATATAAAATTGCCTATAAATTAGTTACTATAACTCAAAATTAATTATTTTAATTTTGATATATATCATTATATCTATAATTGTAATGATCTTTTTTATGTAATTCGTACAAAAATTACCTCCATTCTCTCTATTATATTTAATATTAATATTTTGTATATTTTATTATGGTATTAGATAGCTAATTATTCTGTTATTTTTTTTCTAAAAAATTTATTGAATTTTTTTTATATAAACTTAATTGATTTATTTTTTCCTTCGCATTTGATTCTTGAATAATTTATTTATTTTCCTCTCGTTTTTCAATTCAAAACTGTTTATTTATCTCTTTTTCTTCTTTTTCCTTATTAAATTCTAAATTAGAATTATTTTATCATGATAATAAAAATAAACCATCAAACAACATACATAAAGGACAATATGTTTGCTGATAAAACTTTACCAACACTCAAAATTTCTCTAATGTTTTTATATCAATTTTGTTTCAACATCAATAGATTATCATCAGATAAAAAAGTGGTCGAGTGAAATGCATTTGTTGAAGATTTTTCAAGAATGTCAATAACATTTGATGTCAAAATTATTTCTTCTTAGCTAAATTGACATTAAACAAAAAAAATAATACAAGTAAAGATATTGCATGAAAATGTACCCTCTAGATTTAACATTTACCAACAACATCAACAAAAAAGCAAGATTGTTTTTGCTTCTAACAAAAAATTCATAATTGAATTTTCATTTAAAAGTCTTAGCTAATGATAAAGGAGTTACACATGAGATTTTGTTGGAAAAAAAAAACATGAGAAAAACTTGCATGAAGATGTAGACTCGATTCAACACTTACTACAAAAAAAATGGTAGAAGCAAAATTACATTATAATCTTTTTTGTTCTTAATTAAATCGAAGTGTAAATGTTCCACACAAAAAATTTAGTCAATTTATGTATAACATTTCAAGATAATTTATTTGATGTATTTTAGAGTTTCTCATTGGATTTCTTTATTTTTTACCTACATTGGTGTTATTCATTCCAAAATAAAAATTTCACGCAAATTAATTGTTCTAATTTTGTTATATAAATTCTATTATATTTACTATTGTAATCATTTTTCTTTGTTTAATCAATTCAAAAATTATATTTATTTTCCTTTCTTTCATATTTAATATCAGTATTTTGTATATTCTATTACTTTTTGATTGAAATGGTGGTCCCAATTTCATGTTTAAGTGCAAATAATTATTTCCTCCTATATCCTAATCAACAGGAATTTACCGGTATTTTTGTGTTCGGGGTTCTCTGTTTATGCGCAAAATATAGAACTAGGAAATTGTCTCCTTGGCTACTATTCCGTGTTTTCTGTCAAAACACAAATCAATTTATATCTTGTTTCTTTGGTGTGTATTCAAGTGCAAATTATAGTATTAATCTTTTTCCAACATGCATTTGAAAGACAACGGATAAGACACGGAAAAGTGTATGATATAGTTCATAGTAGATCAATGCTTAAAGTTGTATAGTACAGAGTAGATCAGTGCTTCAAAGTTGTTATTTGGTGTTAATTTTTATTAGTACAGACTGGTGATATTTCTCGTCTTTCCTAACAACTGCAATGATACTCAAACGGTGGTGTTGATTCGATAAAAAAACTAGAAGAATAGATATTAAGTATTTCAAAACTTTGTTTATATATTTGTCTTGACTCTTGATTTTATTGAATGAACATTGATTATATTAGTGTCTCCATCTTCAAGATCTATACTTATAGGTGACAACTTTTACTATTGTCGAAATTTTGAACAATTTTCAAGTATCAGTCAATAATAATATAACCTCTCAAGTCCAGCATTATTGGACAGGTTTAGAGCTTTCAACAAAACTCTGGTCAAGTTTTATCTAACCCAAGTGTTTATAGACGCTTATTGGTCATTTATTGTATCTCACTGTTACTAGGCCTGCTATATGTTTTGCTTTGTGCAGGTTAAGTCAATTTCTTTCTTCTCTACGGACATACAAGAACAGCCCAGGTCTTGGACTATTTTTTTCTGCATCCTCCACTATCTCTATATCTGGTTATTGTGACTCCGATTGAGGTTCTTGTCCCGACACTTGTTGTTCTACTTCCGATTTTTGTTTCTTTCTTGAAAAGTCTTTCATTTACTGGAAAAGCAAAAAGCAAGAAACAGTATGTGATTTTCTCATTCGTCCTTGAAAGCAGAATATACGTTCATGGTCAATGCGACTTGTGAAGCACAATGGATACTCTATTTACCCAAAGACCTTCACACAGATCATCCTACCAAGGTTACTCTATATTGTGACAACAACTCTGCTATATATATTGTTGCTAACTCATGTTTCAGGAGTGCACAAAACACATAAAAATAGATTGTCATGTAGTGAGAGATAAAGTAAAATCTAAAATGTCAGTCATAAAGACGTATACTTATAGGTGACAATGTCTACCATTACTGAAATTTTGAACAATATTTAAATATCAGTATTCAATACGATAGATAATATTATTATATATTAGTAATAAGGGTATTTTAGATATTTCTATTGTTTTGTATATATACTCATTGTAACCCTATTAACTTAAGTTTGGTTCATTCTATGTTATGAAACCCTAAAGTGGTTGTCTCTTGATTGTCTATCTTCTTCCTCTTTTCATTGTTAACATAGTATCAAAGAGCTTTGATTGATTTTGGGATCTATTGTAAAGAAGAGAGATACTATTTTGATAGAAAAGACAATCATCAAAACAGAAAAGAGAAGAGTAACCCTATTCCCGATTTTGTTAAATCAGTCTCAGAAAAACATCGATTGCACATTCGTTAACCGTTGGATCGGGCTGAAATTTGGACAGTAGGTTCGCAACATTCAGGCCTTCGTCTTCAACAGTCGGATCGGGAAAACGACGTATGGAGAGGGAGAAATCATGCTCGCACAGCAGCAGGTTATCCCTAATTTATTTTGTCTTAGTGATTGTGTTTGTTGTATTTTTCTGTCATTATTTGCTATAGCTGGTGCTAAGGATGATTCTCTTCAAGCTATTAGTGTTCACCTCAATGGACAAAATTACTCCTATTGGAGTTATGTGATGAAAAATTTTTTGACTGGAAAAGATATGTGGGGTTTTGTGGATGGAACTTCTGTTAAGCCTACCGATAAAAAGGATGAAACTCAATATGCAAAAGATCTGAAAACATGGAATGTTAGTAATTCAAAAATTATTACTTGGATTAATAATTCTGTTGAGTTGTCTATATGAGTGCAACTAACAAAATATGATACTGCTAAAGAGATTTGGGATCACTTGAAACGTTTGTATGTTTAGTCTAACTTTGCAAAACGTTATCAGTTGGAAAGTGATATTAGAGCCCTTAAGCAGAACAATATGACCATTAAGGAATTCTATTCGGCAATGACTAATCTATGGGATCAATTGGCTCTTATGGAATCACCTGAGTTGAAAGCTGTCAAAACATACATTGATCAAAGAGATGAGCAACGTCTGGTTTGGTTTCTAATGGCTCTTCGTAATGATTTTGAGGGCCTTCATGGGGGTATTTTGCACCGTTCCCCCCTTCCTAATGTTGAATCAGTAGTTAGTGAATTGTTGGCAGAAGAAATCAGACTTCAGACTCATTCAGGTGTGTCAGATAAAGGAACTCTCTCAACTCCTCCATCTGTTTTTGTTGCTCCTGTTCAAAAAGGAAAATCTCAAGAGAGGGTTGGGCTTGGTAATGATGAATGTGCATTTTGCAAAGAAAAAGGTCATTGGAAAGCACATTGTCCGAAATTAGGGAGAGCACAAAAGAAGAATTTTAGGGGGCCATCGTCTAATGTTGTTGCTTCTACTCCTTCTACCATTGGCTCTAGTTCTGGTTCTGTATACTCATCTGAGACTGCTTCCCAAATATCTGATATTGCAGAACAACTTCAAAAACTTCTTACCACTCAATCACATGCAATGTTTGCCACCTCTTCTAAAGGTTTGAACTCCTCTGGTATGTCAGGTATATCTCCTTCCATATGGATTCTTGATTCTGGAGCATCTCATCATATGACATACGATGATAAATCTTTTGTGTATATGAAACCTGCCTCGTCTGTGTCAGTTGTGACTGCTGATGGCACTCCTATGCCACTAGCAGGCATTGGTTCTTTCTCCACACCTAACCTTTCTCTTTCTGATGTTTATCATATTCCTAATCTTACTTTGAGTCTTGCTTTTGTTAGTCAAATATGTGATTTTGGTTATTCGGTTATATTTTCTTCCACTTCTTGTTGTGTGCAGGATCCACATTCTGGGAGGCTGATTGGGACAGGCCATAGATAGGGGGAACTTTATATTTTGGATGACCTGAGACTCCTAGATACTGTAGCCTCAACAACTACTGCTGACTTATTATCTAGTTTTTGCTTGAATTCTTTATCTTCTAGTTTTTATTTATGGCATTCTCGCCTTGGACATGTTTCTGCTTCTAGATTAAAATATTTGGCTTCTATTGGAGCCTTGGGAAAGTTACAAACCTGTGATATCTCAGATTGTTGTGGTTGTAAACTTGCAAAATTTTCAGCTTTACCGTTTAATAAAAGTGTTTCTGTTTCATATGCGCCTTTTGATTTAGTCCACTCTAATGTTTGGGGTCCATCATCGGTTCTCACCAAAGGTGGATCTAGATACTATGTTTCGTTTATTGATGATTACACTCGTTATTGTTGGGTTTATCTTATGAAAAATCGGTTTGAATTTTTTGACATTTATCGTATGTTTCGTGCAATGGTCAAAACTCAACATAACTCTATTATAAAGTGCTTTCGTTGTGATTTAGGTGGTGAATACACCTCTAATAAATTTTCTGAATTACTTGCTTATGATGGCACTCTCCACCAAACATCTTGTACTGATACTCCTCAACAAAATGGAGTTGCTGAAAGAAAACATCGTCATATTATAGAGACTGCTCGTTCCCTTTTGTTGTCCGCTTCAGTTCCTAGTGAGTTTTGGGGAGAAACAGTTCTTACTGCTATTCATGCTATTAATAGAATTCCATCCTCTATCATATCAGGTTTGTCTCCTTTTGAAAAATTGTATGCTTCTACCCCTGATTATTATTCTTTGAAAGTTTTTGGTTCTACTTGTTTTATTCTTCGCCTTCAAGTAGAGCGCGGTAAGTTGTCTTCTCGTTCAGCCATGTGTGTTTTTCTTGGCTATGGGGATGGTCAAAAGGGTTATCGTTGTTATGATACTCATGCAAGAAAACTTTATGTATCTCATAATGTTGTTTTTCTTGAGCATATCCCTTTTTACTCTGTTTCCTCTGATTCTCAAATTACTAAGAGTTCTGAACTAACCCATATTGATCCATTTGGTTCTAATGATAACGCTTCTAGCGATTGTAATATTGAGAATTGCAGGACAAATACTTCTACTCCACTTGATGACATCCCTCTTGTCCCCCCGGCTGCCCAACCACCTCCTGCGATTGTTGATCCTCCTCGTTACCCTTCTCGTCAACGTAAGTCTACTCAGTTACCTGATTTTGTCTATTCCATTTACTCAGCTTCATTTGCTTCTTTCTTAACCTCTATTCACAGTTTGTCTGAGCCCTCTTCCTATAAAGAGGTTGTTCTTGATCCTCTTTGGCAGCAGGCTATGACAGAAGAACTATCTGCATTGCATAAAACCAACACTTGGGAATTAGTACCTCTTCCTCCTGGAAAACGTGCTATTGGGTCTCGTTGGGTATACAAGATCAAAACTAAGTCTGATGGGTCATTTGAGCGCTACAAAGCACGTCTTGTTGCTAAGGGTTTCTCTCAACAATATGGTATAAATTATGAAGAAACTTTTGCTCCTGTAGCCAAGATGACCACTATTCGTACTCTTATTGCAGTTGCATCTATTCGTCATTGGCATATTTCTCAAATGGATGTCAAAAATGCTTTTTTAAATAGTGAGCTTCATGAAGAAGTCTATATGGTCCCTCCACAAGGAGTTTCTCATAATCAAGGGGAAGTATGTAAGTTAAAAAAGGCTCTATATGGTCTTAAACAGGCTCCTCGAGCTTGGTTTGAGAAATTCTCTACTGTGATTACTTCTCTTGGTTTTCGCTCTAGTGAACATGATTCTGCATTGTTTATAAGATCCACCACTTATGGTCGCATTATACTTTCTCTATATGTTGATGATATGATTATTACAGGTGATGATGTTAGTGGAATCAATGAGTTGAAATTGCAGTTAGCCAAACAGTTTGAGATGAAGAACTTGGGAACTCTTCGCTATTTCTTGGGGATTGAAGTTGCCTACTCTCCTAGAGGCTACCTTCTTTCTCAATCCAAGTACATTGCCAACATTCTTGATCAGGCTCGTCTTTCTGATACTAGAGCAGCAAATACTCCTCTTGAGTTGAATGTGAAATATGCTCCATCGGATGGTGTTCCTTTACTAGATCCCACTTTGTATCGTACTTTGGTTGGCAGCTTAGTGTATCTCACGATTACCAGACCTGACATTGCTTATGTTGTTCATGTTGTTAGTCAGTTTGTTGTCTCTCCCACTACAGTACATTGGGCAGCAGTTCTTCGGATTCTTCGTTATCTTCGAGGAACTCAATTTCAAAGTCTTCTCTTTCCATCGTCATCCTCATTAGAGTTACGAGCTTATTCTGATGCTGATTGGGCTGGTGACACCACAGATCGTAAATCTACCACAGGATTTTGTATCTTTCTTGGAGACTCTCTTATTTCTTGGAAGAGTAAGAAACAGGACATTGTCTCTCGTTCCTCTACAGAAGTTGAGTATCGTGTTATGGCATCTACTATCGCTGAAATAATTTGGTTGCGTTGGCTTTTGTCTGATATGGGTATCTCTCTTTCTGAGCCAACTCCGATGCACTGCGATAACAAGAGTGCTATTCAAATTGCTCACAACTCGGTCTTTCATAAACGCACCAAACACATTGAGATTGACTGTCATCTTACTCGTCATCATCTTCAGCATGGAACCATTACTCTACCGTTTGTCTCTTCTTCTTTACAGATTGTTGATTTGTTCACAAAGATGCATTCCATCAAATGTTTTCGTTTTTTAGTCGACAAACTCTCGATGCTCCATGTTAATGCATCGTGAGTTTGAGGGGAGATGTTAGATAATATTATTATATATTAGTAATAAGGGTATTTTAGACATTTCTATTGTTTTGTATATATACTCATTGTAACCCTATTAACTTAAGTTTGGTTCATTCTATGTTATGAAACCCTAAAGTGGTTGTCTTTTGGTTGTCTATCTTCTTCCTCTTTTCATTGTTAACACAATATACACCAATACGCCCCTCATGATTATTATTATTATTGGGTTTGATGTGTATATATAAACGATGCGTGGTTCAATCGAGTAGGTTTAGATACCATCTTAAAATTTAGATTGGACCCTACCCATCCCCACAAAACTAGATTATATGTGTTGCTCTTTATAAATTATAATAGAGTTTTATCTCTTATCCACGTGAGATTTGAATTTTTCCCGATAGCTAGAAGGACTCCATCATTACTTGCGCCTCACAATGTGATGAAATGTGATTATCTAATCCAACGCAAGTGGGCACGAAAAGATAAAATGTCTTCATTCGCAGGCCCCATTAGCATTATTGAGGATTGCAAGACAGGGCTTTTAGTCACATTGGGGCATAGATCATTGTGAATATGTTATGTCTACATATTCACCATCTATGTAAAATAAGATCAACAAAAAGTGTGGGGTAACCTGCAGTATTTTTCTTACGCTTATATTCAGTGTTACAAAAACAGATACAAGATGATTCATTTCAACATCTCAAATAAGCAGCATGAGTGCATCAACGAATTAAATGTGTTTCTGACACTATGAATCGGTATCACTAGATTGGTTTTGAGAGAATAGGTGATTAGGATAGTAAGTCCTACTGATGCAATCATTTTTTTTTAAAGAAACTCTACATATTAATGGAAAAAAAAAAAAAAGAATTCAAAACGTAAATTAATTTTTTTCTTTTACTAATCTTAGTCTGTCTTTCTCCTTTCAATATATTGTGTCACATGATAATATCTAAGTGCAACCGCGGCCCAACCACATGAAAACATTATATCCATGTTCTGTTTGTATTGTATCCCCACTATATGCTTCATATGCATATACGGCAAGTAGCATCCCAACTCCTAATATTTGATGGAGCGAGAGAGATGAATTATGTAGATATATGAATATGAATAAGAGAATGAGTGCTGACTTTATTGATGTATGTTAGGCATACGAGAAGAAATGGGGTCACTCACCAAAAGAAAACATGTGTTCTCTAGGATTTTTTGAGTTTCATATGTAGTATTGTTACGAGATGCCTAGAGAAGTTATATGTTTAACAAGAGTATTTTTTGTCCTTAAATTTGTAAAGCGATGTATTAATTATCCAATCTCAATGGATATTATTCGTATATGTGTTTAAATGAGACTTTACATTTCGTTCATTTAATAATTTTTTATGATAATATTTAATAAGTAAAAGTTTCTCAAATCCAGCACCAACAAAAAATTATTATAAAATCAATTCTAATATTAATTTAAAGGGTAAATATCACGTGTAGTCTCTTAACTTAATTTCAATTAACGTTTTAGTCTTTTATATTTTTTTTATTTTGTCATTTATTTTAATTTTAAGTGACTATTTAATCTTTTATGTTTTAAAATGTTAACAATGTTATCCTTTTTTTTTATAAAAATTCAAAAATTCATCAAAATTTTCAAACAGAACTCATAAATTTAGTTATATTCTTTAATATAAAATAAATTTTATCAAATTTGTAGCTCAAATATTCAAATAAACTCATATTTGTCATTCTTTATTTGATGTTGTTAGAAATGAAACTATGAATTTATTTAAAGATTTAAGTTATGAATTTGATGAAGTTGCATTATATTGAGGATGATAATTAATTTTATGGGTTTTGTTTAAAATTTTTTGAAATTTTACAAAATATAAGGATAACATTGTTGATATTTTAAAACATAAAAGATCAAATTGTCACTTAAAATTAAAATAAATGACTAAATTGAGAAGAAAAAAAAAATAAAAAACTAAAACGTTAACTAAAATTAAGTTAAGGGACTGCAAGTGATATTTAACTTAATTTATTTTAATATAATTTATTAAGTGAATGATATAAAAAAATAAGAAAAAGAGAATATTTCTCTAGTAACTATTCCCTGTAAACATCATAAAATATTATTCTATAGTGAGGGTGTATATTTAGCTTAGTGTTAAACACTGGATTCCCTGTAAACATCATAAAATCTTATTCTATAATGAGGGTGTATATTTAGCTTAGTGTTAAACATTGGATTACTCATTATAGTGGGTCTTTTTTTTTATACCTTTTTTTGAAAAAAAAAACACTAAAATACCCCCATTTGAAAAAAATATATCAAGATGCCCCATTTTTTAAAAATTAAGTGGGAAGTCGCCATTTGGAACTCGGACTTCTTTAAGGAAGTCGCCATTCCAAATGACGACTTGTAACTAAAGGAAAAAAAAAGGAGCATTTTGGTATATTTTTTTCAAATGGGGGTATTGTGGTGTTTTTTTTCAAAATGAAGGTATTGACAAAAATAAACCCATTATAGTAGATGTCTTTATATTCTCTGAAGTTGACTATGTAATTGAGGTAGTAATTTGTAAATTTGCACAAAATATCCGAACCACTTCATCTCCTATCCTTTGTTCACATTCAAAAAATATTAACAAATTTGGTTTCAAACTTCAACATACAATTAATGAATGGGATATGTAACTATTTAAATGAATTTTAGTAATATTCAGGAAGTTTGATGGGAAATTTTGCACACATCTAAGATTTTATATGGGAACACAAATAAAATAAATGAAATAGAAAACATACAACAATTTACGTAGTTCGACATCTATTGTCTACGCCTATAGAAACACTTTAATAATTATATTCACTATTTTAGACAAATTTATAATGATTTGTAGTTCACCTCAAATTGTGTATCACCCTACAAATTCTCTCTCTCTCTAAGAGTAATAAGAAATGATAACACTCTCACTACACGAAATAAGACTCTCTCAAACACACTTGTTCTTTGGATGAGATAATACAACATTTCAGAAGACTCTATTTATAGAAAAATAGTGTGGCTTCTTCCAAAAAGATACTAAAAAAGGTGAATTAATCTTCACAATTTCAATGACTTATAGAAACTCTCCATTCATTTTTCAAAGTTGAGTTTGCATGTCCCAATGATCAAATTCCAAAACCTTAGAATATTCATCCTTTTTTACAAGTATTGAAATTCCAACTTTAAAATTTGAATTGACTCCCAACAAATCTTCTCTTAATTAAACTTTTCAAATTTTCACATCATGTGAAAATTTCACTTTCTTCTCTCATTTATTTTTTTTTTCAAAGATTGTTCTTCTAAGTAGCAAATATTTTTCTCATTTTTCTGCTATCGCAACACCGAATACTGTGTACACCTTACAACCTCATTTTAAACCAACAAACTTATACCTTTGTGAAGTCATCTCTGCCAAAGAAATTATATTGGAGGCAACAAAAAGTATATACCTCACATTATAGAAAGTTTGATGGCACCATTATGAAACTTTACTCTCACATTTCCAATATCTTCAACCTTCATTTTATCACCATTTTGAAGCATAAAATGACCAAACCCTTCACTAGTCTTCAAGGTGTCAAACATCGTTCGATCTTGACGAATGTGTTTTGCAGCGATAGAGTCCATCATCCATTTTGATTTAGCAACTTCTTCAGTTATTGCTAAGAACACATCATCATCTTTCGTTGTCCTTGCCATCATCCATTTTGATTTAACAACTTCTTCAGTTATTGCTAAGAACACATCATCATCTTTCGTTGTCCTTGCCACATTGATTTCGGAGTTGTCATCGTCTTTCTTCATTCCTATTAATTTCTTCAAATCCCCCCTCATTTGTGCACATCTTGCTTGCACATTATCCATTTCTCCACAATAGTAATACACCACATTGTTCATATCACGTTGTGGACGTGATTAAGACTTCAATATTCCTTTTGATTTCCCTTGTTTGCTTGAGTGACTTCTCCCTTGCTCAGAGCCCTTCACTACATGTGCATGATCTCCACAATTGATATTCTCATTTCTCAGCATTCTCTCATTTTCATGTAAAGCAAAGGTTACCTCATCTAACTTCAACTTTGTCCTCCCAAGAAAAATTTGGACCAAAGATTTGTAGGATTTTGGTAGTAACACGAAAAGGAGCAACGTCTGCTCCTCGTCAGACGTTTTATCATTTGCATTCAACAATTGACATATTAGTTGGTTGAATGCATTGATATGGTCATGGATATTTCCTTAGATCTCCATTTTGAGTTGATACAACTCTATTTTCAAGCAAAGACAATTTGTCAATGATTTCGACGCATAAATGCCCTCGAGCTTCTTCGATAAAGCTTTTGGTGTTGTCTCCTTCAATACATTGTATTTGATCTCACGAGCTAGAATCAATTGAATTGTACTTACAACCTTCTTTTGGATTTTGCTCAAATCACTTGAACTTGTGGTAGTTGACTTCTTTCCCTCTAAAGCTTGATCAAGGTCTTGCTCCACCAAAAGGTCTTAAATCATAGTTTGCCAAATTGTGAAATTTATTTTTTCATCAAATAATAGAATCTCAAACTTTGGTATGTTATGTGTCATAACTTTGATAACACTGTTGGAGAAATTCCGCGCACACAAATAGAATCTTATATAGGATCACACATAAAATAAATGAATAAGAAAACACATGATAATTTATGTGATTCGACACCTTTTGACTACATCCACATAAACACCTCAACAATTATATTTCACTATTTCAAATAAGATGACAATTATTTATAACTCACCCTAAATTGTGTATCACCCTATAAAATCTTTCACTCTAAGAGCAATAAGAAATAATAACAATCTCACTACAAGAAAAAAGACTATCTCAAGTGTTCTCTCTCACACAGACTTTCTATTGCATGAGATATTACAACACTTCACAAGACTTCATATTTATAAGAAAAGAGTGTGGCTTCCTCGAAAAAGATATTAAAAAATGTCAATTAATCTCCACAATTCCAAGGACATAT
This sequence comes from Cicer bijugum, assembly GCA_037974875.1. Taxonomy (NCBI): domain Eukaryota; kingdom Viridiplantae; phylum Streptophyta; class Magnoliopsida; order Fabales; family Fabaceae; genus Cicer; species Cicer bijugum. Next base: position 3,675,575 of record JBBPBT010001185.1, read on the forward strand.
AGAAACTCTCAATTCATTCTTCAAAATTGAATTTGTATGTCCTAATGGTCAAATTCTAAGTCATTGGAATACTCATTCTCTTTTTTCCCTACATTAAAATTCCACAATTTGAAATTTAAATTGACTTCCAACAAATCATCTCTTAATTAAAATTTCCTATAACCTTTTGAAGCCAAGCGAAAAGTTCAAGCACAGTGAAGAAGAAAATGTAATAGAGTGAAAGGAAACTCCCAAAATTCTAATTTCTATAACCTTAAATAGTTAAATTTACACTCATTGCTTCTGGACATACCTATAATAAAGGTGGTAATCCAAACAAAATCTAAAAAAACAAAAAAGAAGAGTAGTGAATCAATGATGGAAGATTAAAAAATTAATAAATAAAATTATCCCATCATTTCCCTACTCTTAAGTCTAAAATTAATCTAACACGACTAATAGTGTCAATAATCATTTAGATGTAAGATTAATTCAACAATTGAAATTTTGTCCATTTATGATTAGATCATCTATCGTTGTTGCACTATAAAGCAGCCGTAGAGGATGATTCCTTTACCAACCAACTAGTGAAGCAAAATCACTACCTATGTTGTGAAGAGCAAGAACCTTCATTTTCTTGTGGAGCAACATTAGCTTGTACAAGTACAAGGTTGTCAATTTCTTTCGACAAGAGTACTATAGGTGTTGCCAAAAAAGTTGGTTTCTCATTCCCAGCCATAATGACAAGGACCTTCTCTTCATAGGCCTTGACGGGTTCCTTAGTTTGAGGGTCACCTTCTTTATTTTCCAAGTCATTGTGGGCCCCATCTTGGTTGTCCCTTGAGAGTCTACAATAAGAGCAAGCTAGTGCCAACAAAGCCAATATTATGAGGCCCATAACAGCAGCTAATCCTCCAAATAGATATGGAATTGGAGAGTGCCATAGGGTGTGATTATTAATTATGGGGGTGTTGGTGAAATTTGTCTTTAGTTTTGTCGTAGGAACACTCCTCATTTTTTCTTCTTAATTTCTTTGTCCTTTGTATATATTTTTATTAAAAAAAAAATATTTTTTTTTAGAAGAAGGAGATTTAGGTGTAGTGAGTAGAAGGGAAAGAAAAGAGGGTGAAGGGTGTGATAAGCTTGAGAAAGATGACATGGGGAAGTAAGGTATTTATAATGGCCAACATCCATTAAAAAGAAGACTAATTGAGGAGACAGAACATAAGAGAGATAAAGTGGATCCACTCATCCACCTCATTTTAATGTTTATGTTTTGTCAATGGTAGAATTTATGAAGATTACCGAGTTTAAATTTTAGCTTGAATAAGATTTTATATATATTTTCATTAAATTTTAGATTATTAGAATCTTTACTTTTGGAAATGGTGGATTAAGACGAATTTTTATTTTTTTTTTTATAATTTTACTTACTTTAAATTATTTTTATTTATTCTTTAAATCTCTATATCATCGAATTAAGTGGTTAAAAATAAATAGTTGATACATTTTAATTAATATTAAATTATTTAGATAGATTATAAATTTAGTTTCTAAGTGCATTAATTTCTACTCAAATTTTTCTTATCTCCCAATCATATTCTAAATATATATCATCATCCATTTGATCTAAAAATCAGGAGTTAAAATAAAAAATCTCAATGATTGACATAGTTATTTATAATTAGATGGTTAAAAATAAATAGTTGATCCATTTGATTAAAAGATATTATTTTAAACTTAATTTAATTGTTTACATAATTCTATTTACGATGAATAATATTGGTGTTATATTAATTTGATTATTTATCAATATATTGGTTAAGTATTTCTCAAACTTGTTTATATCTATGTATACTATATGTTTTATTTTAATGCATATTTTTAGTTTTAAAACATCTATTTATCTAAATTAATATAAATTTCAGTGTCAATTTCATGCTTCCTCAAAAAATAGCTTGAAAAAAGTGTCAATATTCATGATATATGTTTTTAAATTTGAATTTTAAAAATTAAGAAGTTTCTTATAATTATAATTTAAATTTAAATTCGAAAAAATTGAATTGTTAAGAGGAATGGTATTTATATAAAAATATAGATTTTAACGGTAGGTCCTTATGAGCTGGAAATATTCTGTGGTTTCTTAATATATAATTTAAGAATCCCATGTCTAATGTAAATGTGCTTGTAGTATAAGGAGAGTGCAAATGTTTGAAATGTCTCTACCCCAACTAGACAAGATGATGTCATGAGACAATAGCATTGTCAAGAGTGGGGATCACAAAATAAAAAGTTAAAGTTGATTTATAATCGTAATTCTTTGAGAATATATTAATGCACAATCATTCATGAATGAGGTAATGTCAATATTCTTTAACCACCCCGCACCGTTACTATTACTAGCATTGCACCTTCAAATGAAAAGAAAAAAAAAAGAAAGAAAAAACTTTTATCTAAATAACATTCCACCTTGAAATGGAAATAAAGAAAGAAAATAATTTTTGAATGGTATCTTCAAGAATTATGGTTGAGTATGAGAATGTAAAAAATAATTAAAAAAAAACTAAAAATTAAAATATTAATGTAAAAAACTATTATATAATTAGAAAATAATACACTTTATATAGTATGTTTAATTTAACTAACATAACAAAATTCCACATAATTATAAGTAACTTCAAGTTATCTTAAACTATATCTAATATGCCTCCTAGGAGAACCACTTGGGGTTCTTGGGCCCATCCAATGTATAGTGATTTTTTTTGGACAGATCAAGACTATTATAGTGAATAAGAACTATTTTTCATGATTGGATGTTTAGACGATGAAAGTAACCACAAATCATCAATAATAGATAAACTATGGGTATAAAAGAGAGCAATCACATGTTTGGGTGACCATTAAAATGACTAACTCATCCATTTAATTTATATTTTATTTGAACATGTTTAATATATTTTGGCTAAATTATGTTCGTGGTTCGTTAACTTAATTTCAGGTAACGTTTTAGTCCTTTATTTTTTTTTTTTTTCAAGTTGGTCATTTATTTTAATTTTAAGTGACAATTTCATATTTTATGTTTTAAAATTTCTACAATGTTATCTTTTTTTATACAAAAATTCAAAAAAGTCATCAAAATTTTCAACAAAAACCCATTAAATTAATAATCGTCTTCAATATAATGCAAATTTTATCAAATTCATAACTCAAATATTCAAATACACTCATATTTTCATCTCCAACAACATCAAATAAAAAATGAAATTATGAGTTTATTTCAAGATTTAAGATATGAATTTGATTAAGTTTGTATTTTATTGAAGATGATAATGAATTTTATGGGTTTTGGTTGAAAAATTTGATGATTTTTTTTGAATTTTTGTAAAAAAAAAAGACAACATTGTTGAAATTTTAAAACATAAAATATCAAATTGTCACTTAAAATTAAAATAAATGACCAACTCGAGAAAAAAAAAAGATAAAGGACGAAAACGTTACCTGAAATTAAGTTAAGGGACCACGGATGTAATTTAGTCTATAGTTTTTAATTTAGAATATACATAGAAACAATTCAATCTCAATGACTATTTTTGAGGAAATTCGACTACGAGAGAAAGCACACACTAAAACGTAATTGAATCAACCAAATAACGCGGAAATATTATTTATGTAGTGGTAAACTATGATCTCAAACATGATTATGAGAGTTTGGTTGCGTAACGACAATCACAGTGTATTCTTAGTCAAAATAAAGTCATGACTAATAGAATTTAGATTTCAATTTTTTTTTATTATAAATACCATTTTTAAAACACCTCAATCAATCAACATTTTTTTTTCAATTTAACTCATATTTTATCTACACTTCACTCTTACTTATGTTTTTTTGTAGTTTTAAAAATATTTACCATCTAACATTCTTTGAAATGATGCATAGTTTCTTCTTTAATATAATCGTTAATTTAAAATAAAAGACAATTATAATTGAGAGTAATTACTTAAAATTTCGACTAATTAGTTAAAAATTTGGATTAATACTTAAAAATCATTGAAAATTTTAACGATGGTCGAAAATATTATTTAAAAATCAATGTTTGTAATTATGTTCATCTTTATGAATAAGATTATGAGATGTTGATTTCACACAAGATATATATTTATTTTTCTTTATTTTTATTGAATCAACAATATTTAAATCACTATTTCAATCATAAAATAAAAACAACTCTTAACGTCTTTATCTAATATGCAACTATATATATATATATATATATATATATATATATCCTTTATCATAGAAGTAGAATCGGATTAAATTCATCATCAAATATTATTATTATTATTATTATTATTATTATTATTATTATTATTTTCACTTCGAGGAACTCTCAACTTTTTTTCTCAAAACTACACACAACATGGCGCATTTTTTTTTTTTAAGATCCTGTTAACTTATTCCATTTCACTTCGAGGAACTCTCAACTTTTTTATTCCATAATTAATAATGTGAATGTGTTTGCAGAGCATTAAGGCTACACAAGAGAGATACTTTGAGCAAATTTCATGTCCTTATTCGTAAGGAACATAATCTTTCTTTAATTTGTAATAATGGATTTCAAGTCATTTCAGCATATTGGCACCTGACCTTGTTAGCCATGGATTTTAACTTGAATTAAACGTCGACTACCAACACTTTATTTCCAAATATAAGATATGGTTGAATAAATCACAAAACTAAAAATTGATAGCGGTGTTAAAATCAAAACAAAAAAAATATTATCAGTGTCTGTTTTTTTTTTTTTTTTGAGAACCGGAAGTTAAAAATAAAAATAAAAATTATTAATAATTTGATTTGTCTAAGTTTAACCTTTAATTAATTAAGATGAATGATTAACTTATTTTTCTTATTATATATTATTTATTGCTTATTAGTTGGTTAAAAAAAAGATGCAAATTCTATTAAAAAATAGATGTAAATAATTAAGAGTATATATATAGTAATAAAAAGTAGTTTATAATTGAAAATTCGAAAGTAATAGTAGGATAAAGTTTTGTTATTTCTAGGTACAAAGTAGGATAAAATTTTCTAATAACATTCATATATTATATTTAAGGGCTAAAGGTTAGTACCCCTATATAATTTGTATATTATAATTATGTTAGCGTCCCCTATGTTTACAAACATTTATATGCTTCATGCCAACTAGGATATATGTAACTAACTTCAATATATATGTTGATATATTTAATATTAAGCTAGTGTAAATATTCTTTATCTCCATGTGATGTGATGTAGCTTGATTACATATTCTTTCTACCTTGATTGATTAGTTTTCATAAGGATTTCGGATCAAAATAGGAACCACCTAAAATTAATCTCTTCGATGCTTCGTAACGTCAAAATTTATTCTCTACCCATTTGCAAAAGAGTTGAAATGCTCTCTAACTATATGATTCTTCACATTTCTTACTTATTCCTACTGCCTTCTCGCTCATATGAACTATCAGATTCTATGTGCTTTTAATTTCTACACCAATTTAATCAATTCTATAATTTAATACTCTCTTTGGTCTTGTATATATAAGAATTTTTTAAATTTTTTTTGGTTCTACGTAAGAAAAAATTACGATTTTCAAGATGATTTTTTTTTTGTTTAAATTAAGTTTATATAATTTATTTAACATGTTTGTCCTTTTAATATTAATTGATATTTCATCATTTTTAATAAGAATATATATATATATATATATAATTAAAACAATTAATTAGTATAGATATTTATTTTATTTTATTTTTGTTAAATAGGACTAAATATTGCTACTATGCTGATCAATTGAGTTTGAACATTGATAAAAACATCTTTGCTAAAATTTTATTCACCTCTTACCCAATTTCTGAATTATCAATGGTCATTTCTCTTGAGATCAGAAGGGTTTAAGACAACAAAACATTTAACATTTCTTTGAGAAAAATGTACATTTCCAATCCCCATATAAATCTCAAATCTATTTCTTTTATATTCTTAATTATATTATGGACTAATTAATAACTAACCAACTCATTTCATTAAGAGAAAACATACTTTTAAAATTAATATATTAAACTTAAGAAAAAAAGTCAATAATTTTTACCTATTGTGAAATATAAATTTCAAAGGAAATAACAGTTATTTAATAAAAAAACATTTCAACGATGCATTAAATAGTTAAATTAATCCATAATTAATATTGTATTAAATAGAATAACAATATTTTTTAATGTAAACAATAGAATTAGAAATAGATGATTTTTATATATATTAACTCATATACAAGTGAATTTTTTATGTACATCCGAATAACATTTGACTTTTAACCATTAATATGATATTACTTTCTTATCCCGCATATAATTTCTGTTTGACCAATTCACCCTTGTTTGGTCGGTTTTATACTATTGTAGTGAAAATTTTCGTGATTTATTTAGCTGTCCTCAATATAAAATGATATAACCATCATTTTAATAAAGATTTAATTGGTACTATGCATCATAAATAGAAGTAAAAATTGACAAAAGATTAGTTGAAGAATTTGGTTCCAACGTCACTCTACTTTTGTCTCTTCTATTTGTCTAATATCATCCTCAATCATTACTTATCGTGATTAGTAATTTTTTTTAGCAGCAATAGTGGAGCATATACAATTGTCCGTGATCTCATCATTTTAATTAACCATATAATAATTATAAATTATTATTTTGAAACAATTATAATGTTGTTTAAATATTTATAACAACGCATTATCAACACTAAAATCAAAAGTGGACAGAGCACTAGAACTTTGATGGAGAGTTAGCAAAGAAGCTAATCTAATAATTTCTCATACATTTAGTGTTGGAATCTTTTGTTGCAACTAAAGAAAAAGTGACAAAGATATGAAATAAGGAGAACTAATCCAATCCCAACTTGGATATGATGTGTGACATAAAACTTCACTAATCTTAAAATCCTATTCTTTTTGCACTAAGAAAAACTAATCATATTCCTTGATGCATGTATGTGCTTATTATTCCTGTTCCCCATATATTGATAGATAATGAAACTCAATTCTACATCATTTTATAAAATTATTTGTTTATAAATAAAAATTGAATTCGGTGTTTAGGTGCTTATAATAGTCACACGTATCAACCATTTGTTGTGGTTTTCAAATTTGTGTTTTATTATGTATTTTTAAATGTATTTTATAAGAAATTATGTTTTGTATGGAATGAATAATATTGCTTTGGTTCAATAGGTCTACTAAATAAATTCAAATATGTTTTTTGAGTAAAAATGTCACTTAAGTTGAGATAGAGGGAGTTCGTTCTAACATTGATACTATCCTACTTGTTAATATTGATGACATAGTAGTGACAATGTGTGCATCCCTTTTTTATTGTGTTTCATTGTATATATGTTTTATTGCATTTTATTGTATAATATCCGTTTTAATTTAATTTAGTTCACTTATTTCAGTTTTATAATATCTATGTTATCTACATTTATCTAAATCTCAATTTTAATATTATGTTGAATTCTCCCATATTGGTATTAGGGTATTTAATATTTTTCATAATAATTCAGCCATAGAAATAGCTCATAATCCAATAGTTGCGCACAAAACATATTGAAATACATTGTCACCTAATTAACAACAAAGTTCTAAATGGCACCGTTCATCTTCTACCAATCTCTTACACACAAAGCCTCTGCATCCTATCACTTTTCACTCTTTACTATCCAAGATTGGCATGATTAAAATATATGCCATAAAGATAATAAGTCTAACTGATATAGCTATTTCTTGATTAGTTAATTATGTTAGTTGTTGGATTTCTGTTATCTCTATTATTAGTTGTATAAAAATTATCATTGATCAATGAAATGAGAATGAGATAACCAAGTTGCAATATTGATAATATATTGTTCCAAGTGCTCACAAAGAGCGTGGCGAATGAGTATGGCAAAGGTATCTGCGACTCGGCATAGCTGAAAAGATTGAAATTTTCATAAGCATGGAGAAGAAGCTGTGATGGGGGTGAGATTTCTTCTGTCAAATATTTGATTCCTTCTCCAACAAGCTTAAATCAATTTTGATGGATTGTTCAAAAAAATAATAATCAAAATGAAAGACTTAATTGCAAAACATTATATTTTACGGGGTTAAAAAAATATTTAAGAAATTTGTATTTACTTTTTTTTTTTTTTTTGAACTGGAGTTGTTGTTCTAACACTCAACATAATATTGCACTAGAAAAAAAATACTACCATCAATTTTGAAAGAGATTACCTTTTCTCTTGAATGATTCGTCTTTTGTGAAGTTCCTTTGTTATACCAATGTCCAGAGCTTCCAATTCATAACCTATTAGGAAAGTGTTTTTGTACCTCTACATTCACACTCCAATTAGTCCTATACTAGCTAATAGCTATTTTTGCAGCACTCCCTTACTTAGAAAAGTTTTGGAGTTAAAAAGAATAATTTTAGATCTATACAATGACACTGATGATGAAGATAAGAACATGATGCATATTCTTTGCAAAACTTTCCTAGGCTCTTATTCCTTTATACACAAGTAAGTAAAATTTACATGGATTATTATCACCTTAGATATTGTTCAAGACACTCTTTCAATTTTAGGAAAGTCACAGGTTTTGACACAAATGAGTCCATACCATTGGCAAAACATTCTTCAGCACTCTCTGACATTGTGTTTGCTGTCATCTGCATCGATATGAAATATAATAAGAAATGGTAATATACATATCCCGGAACTAAAATAAAATGACAAGGACCAAAAACAAAAAATGATATATTTGTAAGGACTAAAAACAAAAAACAAAGTTTTACAAGGACTAAAAGCAAAAAACTAATCTATTTGCTGGGACAAAAAACATATTTAAACCTATAAATTGGATTTTCTAATTTTATAAATAAATTTGAACGTGAAAGAACACATTCTTATTATAGTTTTCTAAGTTAGATGTAGTTAAAGTCACAGACAAGGACAACAATATCAATTGCTCACCGCGACAATGTGGATCCGCTTTTTAGGTGGTATAGAACATTCGTCCAAAGCCGATAAACTTTGTTCAATTCCAGCTTCTTTTGCAGCATCCCAATTGCCTGTTTCTTCATAACACCTAATCAGTTTTGTTGTTTGAAGACCATTCATAACTGGCATGAAAACATCCTGTAAAGTTCAAGTACCAAAAAATTCCTTAGTGTGTGGATTTTAGGAAAAAGCAACAAAGTGAAGGGTACAACTTGGTGCAAATAATGAAACATTCCAAGAATTCAACAAGGCACACTTCAAGATTCAAGAAAATACCATTAAAATAATGTCATAAGAATGGTTTTGAACTGCAAGTATGGCTTCAACTCCGTTATTCACCACATCCATGCTATATCCTAGCTGCTTCATCATTGACTTTGTCACCATGATATTAATCTTGTTATCTTCAACAAGAAGAATATTTGGCTTTAATGCGGATTCGGTTACTGATGATGATGATGATGTGATAGTACTATTAGTACTGCAATTACTGCTAATAACACATTGTGAAGTACTTTCTTCCTTCCCTTGACCGTGACATGTTTGCCGCAGTTCGCTCGAAGTTCTTGCTAAATTCATTTCTCTACTTTCCTCCTTATATTGACTAGAGTTTCCATTTGCACTACAATTTTGTAACATAGCATGTGCCTTAAAATCATGGTTCTCTTTGTTTCCATTAACTAAACTTTCATGCTTTGTTTCTGGGCTGCAACTTGATGAACTTGTTGATTCAGGCATATTCGAAGCATCGACAATAACCGAAGATGCATCCTCAAGGGAATTTGTCCCATTTGAAATTATGTTACTAGAGAGGTTTGAGTAAGAATTGTCTGGAAAACCATTGAACTTGTGCGCGATACGGTAGCCAGGTAATATATTTTGTGGCCTAGTGGATCCATTAGAAGTGAAAAGAGAGCCTAAAGTTCGCGGTTGGAATTGGAAGAATCCCTCAGTTGTGTCATCTTCATTATCATTAACATATGAAACATCATCTGGGTCATCTGAATTATCACAAGCTGTTGAAACTTTGTATGGTAGTATGAATGTGAAGGTAGAACCACAATTTTCTTTGCTAGTCACTGTTAGACGACCTCCCATTAACTCAACCTGTTTCAAGTCCAAGGAAATCATTGACAAGGAGTAATATAATATAACTAGCCACAGAAACATAATCATGTTAATGTTAGTCTGCTCTACTAAGAAAATGACAGAGATACGTGTACAATGTTCTATGAAGAAACACCAAGTATGAAACATGTTATACATTTTATTGTATGAAAACATGAAACAAAATAAAATGACACTTTTATAACTAATAGAGAAGAGAATAGGTTAAATCGCCTAACAGGAGTCTACGTAGGTTTGACCTGGTTAAGGTTGAGCCTAGTGTGTTTAGTAAAAAGCTAGGCTCGGGCATTTTATAAAACCTAATTACTTAATAGATCAGACTTAGTTTTACAAGAAAGTCTATTAAACCTGCTAGTTCAAGTGATTTTTGTTGTTGTGCTTAGGCCTTTATAGGATTTGGCCTATTTAGTAGTATACCTATTGGTGTGTTTAAGCCTTAAGATGACATATGTTTTTAAATAAGCTTTCAAGCTTCATCAAGCCTTTAAAGAGGCTAAGTCAAGTCTTAAAAAATAAGGCTATGACAAGACTCAGACCCAATTTTTTAAGTAGGTCAGGTTTAGGCCTTACAAAGTCTGGTTTAACCTATTATCACTCCTTAACTAATAAGGAATATAAAGATTAAGATAAAAATTATAATTTTTCAAATATAAATGTGTTGGTTAAAGAGTTTACCAGTTGTTTACATATTGCTAGTCCTAGACCTGTGCCTCCATATTTTCTAGCATGATCTGCACTGACTTGCATGTACCTTCTAAATAAAGTAGGTATAGCCTTTTCTGTGTCGCATTATAACATGAAGGAAAAGAATTAGGTACATTTCATAACAAAAATAAAAACTAAACTATATGAATACAAAATATAATCAATTCTAATACAAAAGGAAGGAACAAATACCTGGTATGCCAATTCCTGTGTCATATACATCACAACGTATCCACACTGTTGTTTCAGTTGAATGAGTTTGTTCATCAGTAACATCATCATCATTCATTGAGCATTCACTGTTAAATGAAGATCTACATTCATTGCTAAATGCGTGATTTTGGATTGGATGGTCATTGTGTTGTTTTTTGTCATCAATAAGATTTTGATCACATCTACTTCTTGGTGATGATATATGCTTCTCTTCCTTCAATCCATTTGCTGAAATAGTTGACTGGTCTTCTGTCACCTTTTGGTGACATTCTTCTGCTTTGGCAAATTGTGGCTCTGGAACAACATAAAGGTTTATACCAACTTTGCCTTGATGTGTAAACTTGACAGCATTGCTGCAAAATAACATAGAATCAGAAATAAAATATTTAGTGGGCAGGAAGGAAGCACAAATAAAAATAAAGAAGGAGAAATGCAATATTATTGTTGTTGGAATTCAAGTGTGATTAGTTAGTCTCGCATTGGATAGAAAGTGACAAAATTAAGGATATATAAGAGATGTGGTGTCGAGTCTCTTAATAGTCCAGGTCATTAGTATGTTGTTGCTCCTATTTCTCCCTAGATTCCCCAAAAGTGATATCATCAAAGCCTAGTTTGGCTTGTTGGGGATCAAGAGTTGATCAGTTTATGAAAGAGGTGACTTATATACTGAGGTTTGGGATAACCCGTTGTTGATCTCAGACTCAATAATTATCTAAGCACATGAAGTAAAGGGTGCTTTATATTGGAGCTACATTAGAAGTGGTTAAATACACCAATGATTGCAAACTCAAGAGATTACCAACTATCATAGTACCTGACTAAATTTGTGAGTATCTGTCGAATCCTTAAAACATCTCCGGTGACCTGCAGTTTTATCAGTTAATTAATTCAAATAACACAAGATATATGAAGTAGTCCAGCATTTAGGCACAACAATAATGGCACATCTCAAAGTGTTACGCACCTCAATAGGTATATCATCTGCTACATTTCCTTCCAAGGTTAACATCTTCTGCAATGATGCTGCAGCTGTCTGGAGTACATGCCTTACTACCTCTCTTGGCCGGAATTTGGTAGCTTCCAATTTCATAGCTCCTACATAGAATTTCATAGTTCATCTTCTCACAAATTAAGAAAACAAATCATTCTCTGATTAACACATCTAACTATTCCATTACTACTATTTTCAATCACTCTAATTAACATGAGTATTAATTTAGTCTTCTATACATATTTTACTCTAGAAATCAACATAACAAATCATTTTCTTAAAAAGTGTTTATGACCTAAAACGACTCTTATAATGAGATCGAAGGGAGTAACTGATAACTAGCAATGGTAAAGGAGATTGGTTGAATTGATTTCTAACCTGATTCAACCTTGGAAAGATCGAGTATGTCATTTATAAGTTGAAGAACCAAATCTCCTGAAGATATCATGACATCCAAGAGCTGTCTTTGTTCCTTATCAAGTTTTGTTGTAGTAAGAATTTCAGCCATGCTAACAACACCAGAAAGTGGAGATCTTATCTCATGAGACATTGTTGCCAGCATTTGTTTTGCTCTCATAGTCTCCTCTATTACAAGAGAGATGAAGAATAATTAAGTTTCTTGATATCCAAGAAAATTAAAGTGTGTAATAATGAAATTCATAAATCAAGATTTGGCTTGAGTGCAATTAAACCTGTAATGTGAATGGTTTTATTAAGTTCTGTTTCCTTGGCTTTCTGAACTGCAATTTCTTCCCTTAGCTTTGCCATTTTTTCTCTTTTTCTCACCTGCGGTTTTTTCTATATTATAAATATTTTCTTCACAGGAACAACACTTACACTGCAATGTTCCAATTGACTTATTTAATCTTATCTACTGGTATAAGCACTTGCGATATTTTTTTAAAGAGCCTATGCAAACAGCTTTTGAAAGATGCATAAGTAGTTTTCAACTTATTTCTATAAACTCTCCAGGATAACTTATGAAAACAAGTTATAGCTTATATGAATACAGATTGGCTTCCTTTTATCTTCTGTTATAGAAATAGCTCATACATAAACACTTAAGTGCATAACTAAGTTGTTTATCTAGACAATGCCTGAGTACCTTCAAAAACCAAAATAAACAATTACCTGATCTGTTATTTCCATTCCCATATAGTTTACTCCAATTGTTTCTCCTGCCTTACTAAACACAGGTTCTACATATATCAAAAATGTCTTTGATCCAAACAATTCTGTCTCAAAAGTTATTTCCTTTTTTGCAGGCAATCCTTTTTCCATCACTTCTCTCTTGAAATCTTGAGATTCCTTAACACCTGATCCTGTGAAAATTTCGACATCGGTTTTTCCTATGATGTCCTGGAAAACACGAGGCAAGTAAAATAACAATGCAACTCAATCACATAACCTTGCAACAAAACCTTCAACAACAATCATTACCTCCTCTTGTAAACTTGGAAAATGATTATAGATAAATCGATACCGCAACTCTTTGTCCTGCAACAGATTATTATGAGAGTCAGCACTTTGCAGATTGAAAGATTCATTACAATGACAAACAAAAATTCAACATTCAAAATGTGAGTATAATGTAACTATTGCACATATGGCAAGTTATTTAGAACATGGACTAGTGGAAAAAATCCAATAATCAAATTTTAAGGCCATATACTAAGTTTTTTTTTATAAGTGATTTAAGATACAGAAATAACATAAACTCAATACTCACTGTAATATACCTGATGGCCAATTACAACAGGTGCATTTTGAAGTATGAAATGTAAGAAATTATCTGCTCTCTTAAGAATCTGCGAAAGTTCTTCAACAGGTGAAGACTGTCTTTCAATAGTCTCAATACTTTCTTGCAATTTCTCCATTAATGTCTGCTCTCTCCGTATACTCGCCTCCAACCGTCTTTCCAAATCAACTGCCTGCTGTTTCCAATAAACAACGGTATCATACTCAGCTTCAATCTCAATCCTCTTGCTTTGAACAACAACGTCGCTTTTCCTTATCACAACAGGTAGATCTTGCCACGTATAATAAACATCGTCTAATATTGAAACTGGTCGTTTGTCTCCCCCGTAACTTTCTTCCTCAAATCGATTACTGTCTTTAAGTATCTCCAATTTTCTTAGCTCAACTTCCTTCCTTTGTTTGCTAAGGTTGTCGAGTTCTTCTCTAAGCAGGCGAACAGCATTCGCCTGCTTATACTCCCAATGTTTCATTAAATAGGCTAACTGAGACGACCCTTTATCAGTATAATTTGTAAGCTCCATTAGTCTTTGAAAATCAGCTATAGTTGGTTCTTCTAAGATTGTTACTTCTTTTAACATATCTTGATCCCTTCCTGGTTTTTCTATGTTGAATTGTTTTCCAACATCAGTTCCAACATCATCTGGCCACATTGAAGATAAGATTTCAATGTCCATCATGTCTTCAATACAATCACTTTCCATTTCACAAACCATCGAAACTAATATATATTACATCAAAATTTCCTTTTTCAACATATCACTTTTGATCTCAACTTCAATTCAATTCCAGAGAACTTTTGCATCTCGAGAATTTTTAGTCCAAAATCACCTAGAAAAAAAAAACAAAATTTAATACACATTTTAACAATTTCAAAGGTGGGTTGATTATATGATTAACAAAAAATGAAATCAAATTCAATCATGCTAAACAAGAACAAAAATATTAAACATTCAAAAATTCAAAAACATAGAAAGGAAAAGAAAAAAAAAATACACAAGAATTGAAATTGAGCATCTTTGGTATTTAATCAAACACATGGAATACATTAAAAGAAAACCAATCTTACATGTAATTGTAAGTGATGAGAATGAATTGTTGAAAAGCCTCAACCTTTAATAAATAACAGAATTAAAACAAGTGACACAAAAAAGACAGAGAAAGATGAATAGTTGTTGATGTTGACAATGTACAAAAGTTTAATCCTTGTAGATCTGAGGAATCTCTTCAACTTTGGAGTCAAAAGCATTCAACTGAAACAAAAACAAGAACTAAAGAGGAGAGAGAAAGTAGAGAGAGAAAAAGGACAGCTGATGATTGTAAACTTGTTGTGATGTAAAGGAAAAAACTTTATAAAAAAAAAAAAAAAAAAAAAAAAAAAAAAA
>JBBPBT010001185.1:3702476-3714209 GCA_037974875.1 Cicer bijugum
AAAAAAAAAAAAAACGAAATCACAAAATAAGATACATATAGAAATTATTATGATCATATAAAAGAGAAAGTCCCTGTTCCTGATTTTATAGAACAGAAGAAGAATAGAAAGTAAGAGAAGAAGAAAGAGTGATGATTGTGATTGAGATTGGGGAAAAGAAAACCCTAATTAGAAGAGAATGCGATCAATGAAAAACCCTAGAATCAAAGGCACATCAACGTAGATGCTTGGTATCGGCGCTGTTTCGTGGGATCTGAATTGGTTCCTTCAATTGATATTCTCCGTTCTATTTGTTGCTATTGGATTGCATACTTTGGTGAAAAACACCGCTTCTAGATACTTCGAAGTCGACGCCAATTTCGAAGGGGATCATCCTCCTCCTACCTCTGCATCAATGCCTGGAGTTCTCAACGTCGACGACCCTGTCTGCGCCGTCTGCGCTTCCCACGCTACCAAAAAGTGTTCCCGGTGTAAAGCCGTTCGATACTGGTACCCTTCTTAACTCATCATTATTATGATTACAATTATGATTGTGATTATGATTATTGATCTGTTGTTTTGATTTGTTTATTTTTCGGTTAAGTGATTGTTACAATTAGGAATTTTAAATTTGTAATGAGGATTGTATTTGTCTTTTATTTTATTATTATTTTTGAATTGAAAAATAGAAAGAATAAAAGAAGAACTGAATTTAGTTTGGCTGTGTGTGTTGTGTTGGTTTTCCAGCTCAACTGCATGTCAACAGACGCATTGGAATTCTGGGCATAAAGCCAAATGCAAAAATTATAGTACTGTCAGTGCTTTAAACTCGGCTCAAAACGGAGCTACTAATCGTGGGTTTAAGGCTTCTTCTGCTGGGGGTAAAAGCTCGAATTCAATTGCATTGGTACCTAGTTGTGGTACTTCCAGGCCAATCAAGCCGCTTAAAGATGTAATTTTCTTTTATCGCTGTTTTTACAAATTTAGTATGTTTTGATTATTACAGTGAAGGGCATGGCTGAGGTGTTAGGAGGTTTTAATGTCTTGAGGATAGATGCCAAAAGGCACACACTTAATTGAAGAATAGTACACCTTTCTGTATTAGGTATTTAGTACTGAAGATAGTAAAAGTGAACTTATTATGTGTAACTTTCAATTCGTAAAAATCTAAATTACTGGCCACTAAGCAGCCTGAAGACTAAAAATCTCGTCAGCCTACCTTTAGCATCATAAGTTAGATTACTGAGCTTTAGGAGATTTTCTTTTTGTTATTGATAAAACACGAAAGGCATGCCTCCCTTGAACCAACAAGGTGCTCCCTAGGCATCAGAGGCATGCCCTTCCCCAAAGGGGCAGCTCCTTTACCAGCAGAAGGTTCTGACCTATTCTGGCTCCTTGCCTCAGTCACTTTGTTTATATTTTGTTTACAGGGTTAAATCTTGTACACCAAAATTACGCATTTTGTCCTTTTCAGGTTCTTTTTCCTTATGATGAGTTTGTTAAACTATTTAACTGGGACAAGCCAGGATTTCGTCCTTGTGGACTCTTGAATTGTGGAAATAGGTTTGCCCTTCTCACAACTGATCTTTGGCTTTGTCCTATGCTATCATTATCAATTATGACATGAGGATACATGGAAATATTTACTTTTATTTTCTTTGTAGTTGCTTTGCAAATGTGGTTCTTCAGTGTCTCTCATTCACAAGGCCACTTGTTGCCTACTTGTTGGAGAAAGGCCACCGGAAAGAATGTAATGTCACAATTTTAAGTTTTCTGTTCTTGCTGGATGTTAACTATTCCTTGTGCTTATGTTTGTTTTTGGTGGTTTTTCAGGCACTTGTAATGATTGGTGCTTTCTATGTGAGTTTGAAAATCATGTTGATAAAACAAGGCTAAGTTCACAGGCGTTTTCTCCTATGAATATTCTCTCTCGTTTGCCTAATATCGGTGGTACTCTAGGTTATGGAAGACAGGAGGATGCTCACGAGTTCATGAGGTTTGTTTTTCTTGCAATATTATCATTTCATTTTTTGTAGTGAATTGTACAGTGACTGTCTTGAAAGGATGCCTATTCCATATTTAGTTTTGGAAGATGTAAAAGTTTTGTTTTTTCCAAAATTTTTTTAGGTTTTCGATTGATACTATGCAATCTGTTTGCCTTGATGAATTTGGTGGAGAAAAAGTTGTCCCTCCTAATCTTCAGGAGACTACCATTATCCAACACATTTTTGGTGGTCGTCTTCAATCTGAGGTTAGACATCTAATCTGACTGAAATATACACTTTGTTGCTGGAATGTATGATTTGCTGTTATTACATTACATCTATAGTAAAATATTGAGGCAGGCTAAAGATTATGTTCTCATGGGGTTATCAAAGGAAATTGGCTTTGTCTTTATTTCCTTCGTATGTTGAACTTAAGAAGTTACTCCAGCCCAATTGCTAAGACTTGATAATGATGTTGAATTCCATTTAAGGTTGGACTTTGGAGACTTATATAACGTATATATTTAATGGAAGAAGCCTTTTGAGTTAAGTTAGGATTGCATTTTATGGCATATTTTATGAAGGATTATGAAGTACTCAATTTTGCTTGTAATGATGACCAGATTAAACTACACCGTGACTGAAAGAGAATGATATTCTGCTTTTAGTCTCGGAAAAACTTGAAGCTATCCTGTGATATGCCTCAATGAACATTCTTAGCTATAATTTCATCATGGATATTAGTCTTTTGCTTGCAAAATATTAATTTTAGAGTTTTTTTTTAGTCTAATTATCAATTTCCACATTATGCATCTGTCTTGATCTTCTAATTTTTGTTTTTGTGAAACTAAATAGGTTATTTGCACAAAATGTGATAAGACTTCAAATCAGTATGAAAGTATGATGGACTTGACAGTTGAAATTCATGGCGATGCTGCCTCGTTGGAGGAATGTCTAGATCAGTTTACTGTGAAAGAGTGGCTTGATGGGGAAAATATGTATAAATGTGAGGGGTAAGGTTGCCTGTCCTATTTAGTTACACAATAACTGGTCTTTTTATTAATGTAGAGGACATCATGAGGATTTTATCTTATGATAGTAACTATTTTTGTTTGGAACGTTCAGTGGGGGAATTTATTTTTTTGTTGATGATCAAACATTTGTTTCTGATGTATTTTGCTGCTTCTTGACAGGTGTCAGGACTATGTAAAGGCATGGAAACGTCTTACTGTGAAATGTGCTCCAAATATTCTTACAATTGCCTTGAAAAGATTTCAGGTCTGAGTAGTTTGATATATAGACTGTCTGGCTAAGTTGTTGTCAGATGCTATAGGTTGTTTTAATTTTAGACTTCAGTTGCATCATTTCTAGTACTCTCCCCTTTCAGCTTCATGTGATATGAATTGTACATATACTAATTCAGCATGATTATAATGATATACTGTTTAATTGCATGTCAATTTTTTTCCTGCTAATACATAAAAACTTGAAACTTAAAAGCTTACATGAACTGTTCTTTGTCAAATTTTCTCATGTGTTTTTTTGGGTGTTGTTTACATGCAGAGTGGGAGTTATGGAAAACTTAACAAGAGAGTAGCCTTCCCTGAAACTTTAAATCTTAGCCCTTACATGAGTAAAGCTGGAGATGGATCTGACATCTATAAGTTATATGCTGTTGTAGTCCATATTGATATGCTAAATGCTTCATTTTTTGGTCATTACATCTGCTACATCAAGGATTTCCAGGGAAACTGGTATAGGATTGATGACTCGAAGGTAGATTTCTATCTCCCAATGGAACTTTGAGTATTTTCCTTTTTGGTCGCTGGATACTCTTTAGCTTGAACTTTCAGTATCCTCATTTGTGTTGCATTACACTTCTAAGGTTGCAAGTGTGGAATTGGAGGAGGTACTTTCTCAGGGAGCATACATGCTGTTGTATAGAAGGTATCCTTCTGGCATCTGTTGAAGAGGCTATTGCTCTCTTTCTCTCTCTGATAAATTATTCCATATTACTTTATGTCTTTCACTATCTGGCGTCTGAATTATTTTTTTCCTTTGAATTTAGGCTAACCTTATCTCTGGTTGAGTGAAATTTGAATTTTCATATAATGAATATCTGTTGAGGATCAATTTAAATTGAATTATAACTTCCACTTGATTGTTTAAGTTTGTTCTTTATGCTTAACATTATATTGATCTTGGGCATGGATATTGTATGAAGGAAATAATAACCCTTTTCTTCAAATCAAAAGACTAATTTTAATTATTTAATTATTTTGAGCCAAAGCCCAAACAGCTGGTTCTGTTAACATGGTCTAGTCAAAGATTATGTTCTTATCTTGTTTTCTTTTCACTCTTTACATTGTACTCCGTCAAAATGTTATTTGGTTTTCTTAGCTTGGGTTTTTAGTTTTGCATACCAATATGTACTGCATTTGCCCTGATCTCTTGGTGAGATCTAAAAAATCTTGGAACTTAGAAGTTGGGTTCCACCTATTGAGACCTCTGGTTATTTGAAATTGACTTAGCATTAGGGCAGATGCACATGCATGGAATTGTTTTAACAGTAATTTGTGCCAATTACTGAGTAAGGTGACAAGTAATGTTTGTTTTGATTCTGGACAGGTGTATTGCCAGACCATCAAGCCTTCAAATTCAAACTACTGAATCCTCAGGGATAGTAGAAGAACGAACCGTGGAAGTGGAACATGGCCCAACTGAACAAGCTGAATGCCTCTCAGATATGAAGGCTTTGACTCGCACTAAAGGTTGTGAGGTTTCACCATATGATATTAGTCCAGAACTGAAGGTTTCTTCCGGCTATGAGTCCGAGTCTTCCATTGGATTGAACTCAGAGGAAGCTAAAAGAGAGCAATCTGAGGACACAGACATGATTGATGTTGAGTCAACTGATATTGCTAATGATATTTCTGGTAGTGCTGTTGAATCATCTTATTTGCCCATTTCTCATGCTGTTGAAGATTCTAGGGATGAAGATATGGGAAGATCTATAGAAGAGACTTCAGGCATCACTCAAGATGAAGATGATACTAGTGTGGCTGTATCTGGTCCTTCTCTAGGTTTACCAAATGACTTCTCTTTTTTGGATAAGCATTCTTCTGTTTCAGTGGATTATCGAAATGTGGAGGAAGATTCAGAACATATAGATGCGGTTAAATGCAAGTTGCAAACAGCTAAAGACGATGCTTATTATGGCAATGGATATGTTAGTGCAAACAAATCTGCTATTCCACATGAAGATGCTGGTACTCTATTTTCTGGTGTTGCTTCATTTCCCACAGAAAGGGACAGAGGAAATGGAATTAAGAAAGTGGAAATATCAGCTGATAAGTTAATAATGTAGGGCTAGTTATTTTATAAAAAAAATTAATTTCTTCATATCATTTATATCCCATCATCGAAAAGTGGTGGTGAGTTGGGAAATTTTTTTCTGGGGTTTCTTTATTTGTGGGAGCCTTGGATATTATTATAACTTTTCTAGATGGATCATCTAATTTAATTAATTATACTGGTAGAGCATAATTTCTTTGTCCTTATTTCCTTTCATTCTGTACATAAAGAAAAACAATAATTTTTTAATTTGCTGCATACACCTTTGCCGGGTTTTACTATCGCCTTACTAATCTAGTTTCGTTCATAAGAAATTTTCTATTCGGTACCAAATAGTTTGGCCTAGCACTCGTCACTGTGAAAATTCATGCAACAGGTTCATAATTCGAAGAGCGGTATGCAACTGCAAAACTTGGATAACTTGAACAAAAAATACTTAAAAGAATTAATATGGTAGCACTGAAATTGTATTTTGCTTGTATTTTATAGCATCAACTAGAGTTTTTTTTATTAATGTTTTTTATCAATATTTTATAAGCAAAAAAAAAAATTACTTCACACCCTTTTAAAAAAGTGATTAATCTCATTTAATGTGATTATGATAATTAAAAATCAATGAGTCTTAAAGATTAAAAACCAAAATTTAAAAACTTGAATTTCAATATAATTTTAATTGACTTTTTTTTTTATACATATTTGGTTCCTTAGCGAAGACACTTTACTAAAGTTAATTGTAATTTTTAAATAGCATATCATAGAAACTCGTTTCATGAGACAAAATACTTTTGAAAAAAAAAAAAATAAATTAATAAAAAGATATTGTAGAAATAATATCACTATGGTTGATTAATTTGGGAATATGTTTCTAGTTTTTTTATTGTGGCATTTTAAAAACTCTTCGTAGTTTATATTAATTTTTTAGTTTGTTTCTAAACTTTGGATTGAAATTGAATTTTAATTTTAATATTTGTATATTGATCCCTACTCGTTTTGTAGGCCATAATTTGAATTCTGGATATCTGATTGACGCACGCGAACATGCGTCGGAAAGCTAAAAATCAGAAGCACAACTTTTGTGTTGGAATAAAAGTCCAATGCTGAACTTTACTAGGCCTAAATTGCAAATTTCATTATCTGAACTTTTGTACTAATTTTAAGTAGTGGGTCACTTATTTTACAAACCCAAAAAAAGTACAATATATTCAGAGTTTCCTTCTATTTGAGACAGGCCGTTTTCAGATTGAGAAATATGCAGAAAAATATTTTTTATTTTATTATCATAGAAGACTAATTTTCTCTCAGATTAATCAACTGTTGAGTTTCATCAACACCTTGAGGTTCATGTTATAATGTTAATTTCGTGTTATGATTTTATTTCTCTTTATTCGACTTTATTGTTATTTTGATTGCTTAATTTGAATTTCAATAGGATTGATTAGATTCAATAGAATTTCTATATTAAATGAATTATAGTTTTGTGACACTTGATCGTTAATTGTAATACATTGATGATTGTGATGTTTAATCCAATCAAAGAAACCGAATCTACATATGATTGATTACACTTGTTTGATCAATTCTATAGTCAAATAAGAATATTGTCACAAATTAGAAATTAAACTCGTTGATATAATTTGTGATATGTCTAAACTCTTAAATCAATGGATTAATCGTTTTATTAATTTGTTCAAATAAAAATCTAAAAAAAACCCTTTCTAATTTCAACTTGCAATTTGGATAATATTATCATATCAGAAGTCCTTGCGAAACGACTCAAGTTATTACCTCTACATACGTTTTATTACTTGCATTTGACCCGTGTGCAACAACAGATCAAATTGGCGTCGTTGTTGGGGACTCTCTGATAACAAAATTAACCAATTTTAGAGTATTACTAACCATCCTAACAATTTTTTTTCCTTTCTTTCTTGTTTTGTTGCTCTATAGGCCACATAGGCTTGTTGCTAGCTTGTAGACACTTTGCTAGTAAAAAAAAACACGATTTTCAGGGGATTGTCTCGGATTACTTCGAAATTTTGCTAAAAAATCACACAAAAATCGAGGAATAGGACTACCCTTGAAGCAACTTCCTTCGTTTAAACCCTTTCTTTTATTTTAATTTTTTTAATTTTTCATATTCTCAAAAAAAAATGTGTTATCTTTATTTGATTTTTAGAAATTTTTTGTGGTATTTTAAAAAAATTTGGAATTTATTTGATAGGGTTTTCCATTGTCCACTTCAATTTTAGTGATATGGTCATTGTTGGAATTTTCAGAATTGTGTTTTATTGCATTGTTATATTCTCATTACGCACGACTAAGGCTAGTTCTATGAATTTGCATTCCATTGACCCTGAAATAGATTGGACTTTTAATTTACTTCGTAGACTTAATGGAGCTACTAGTGCTATGGAGTCACAATCAATTAATGAAAGTGACAACTTGCTGCAAAATATGAATGATATGAATAATAGAATATTAAGACAACTTGTTGCACCTAATGCAACTTATAATGCATTATGTATCGTATATCTTGAAGTTACTGTACCATTTGAACTTAAATCTGGCTTAATACACTTGCTTCCAAAGTTGAATGATCTTGCAAGTGAGGATCCCCACAAACACTTGAAGGAGTTCCATGTTGTGTGTTCTGCCATGAAGCCTCAAGGAATCACAAAAGACCATATCAAGCTGAGAGCCACCCCATTCTCACTTCAAGATGCTGCCAAAGACTGGTTATACTACCTTCGGCCAGGTTATGTTACAAGCTAAAATGATTTGAAGAAGTTGTTTATAGAAAAAATATTTCATGCCTCAAGAGTTGCTTCAATCAAAAAAGAAATATGTGGCATTAGGTAGATTGACGGGGAATCATTACATGAGTATTGGGAGAGATTCCAGAAATTAGTGTCTACTTGTCCTCATCACTAGATTTCTGAACAATTGTTCATCCAATATTTTTATGAAGGCTTGCTACCTATGTATAAAAGTATTTTGGATGTTGTTAGTGTGGGAACACTTGTCGATAAGATCCCATATGTGGCAAAAGCTTTGATTAGGAACATGTCCATTAATTCTCACCAGTTTACAACTAGAAGTAATTCAATAGTGTTAACAAGGGGAGTGAATGAAATTCAAGTTTCTTCCCACAAGAATCTAGAAAGCAGACTTGATGACGTCGTTGATAAAAAAAATCGCAGTAGGTAAAGTCCAAGCAATCGTCTATGGTATTTGCACTTTTCTAGAGCATTTTATAGATTCATGTCCTACAATGCAAGAAGATTCAATTGATGATGCTCCTCAAGCATACAAAGCAAACATATCCAATCCTCAAGCCAACTATGATTCATCGTCTAACAGGTACAATCCTGGTTAGAGAAACCTTCTGAACTTGAGATGGGGGAATTCATCTACACAACAACAACTTAGGCAGCAACAACAAAATATTCCACATTAGAGGTAAAACATTCCACAAAGTAGTAAAATAATGCACCTTCATTAGAGGACATTGTCAAATAAATGGCTGTCCAAAATCTCCAATTTCAACAAAGAACATATTCCACCATTCAGAATTGGGAGACAAAGATTGGCCAGCTGACCACTTCAATTAAGCAGATGCAGACTCAGGGATCAAACCAACTACCTTCACAGTTAGTAGTAAATCCAAATGCCCCTAATGTCAGTGCAATTACCTTAAGGTTTGGCAAAGCTGTTGAAATATCAAAGGTATCTAAAATTGTTGCTGTGAAAAATAACAAGGTTGTTGAGGACACTTTGGTACCTAAAACTGTTGATATTGAGTAAAATATACCACTTCCTTTCCCTCAAAGAGTAGCGAAGACTAAGAAAATGGACGAGGCAGATAAGGACAAGGAGATCCTAGATACATTTAGGAAGGTGGAAGTGAATATTGCTTTCCTTGAAACAATTAAACATATTCCAAGATATTCCAAATTTCTAAAAGAGTTGTGCACACACAAGAGAAGGTTAAAAGGTAATGAAAGGGTAAACATGGGGTGCAATGTTTCAGCCCATGTCCAAGAAATATAAAGATCCATGAACTTTTTTCATCCCGTGTACCATAGGCAATAGTCAATTTGAAAGTGCTATGTTAGATTTATGAGCTTCCATTAATGTTATGCCTACATCTATTTCTAACTCACTTGCTTATCATCTTAGATAATAAGTTCTATGTTAGATTTAGAGAATAAGTTCAATTTGAAAGTGCTATATTAGATTTAGAGAATAAGTTCAACAGGTTGTCTACCATCTTAGACATACCATTCGTGAAAATTACTAGAATAAAAATTGATGTGCATGTTGGAACTCTATCCATGGAATTTGGTGATAGCACTTTAAAATTTAACATATTTGATGCTATGAAACACCCCATGGAAGAGCATTCTATTTTTCAAATTGACTTGCTTGCTGTTTTGATCGATGACACTTACCCCGATATGTTTGCTATTGATTTTCCTTCGTTGTCTGGTTTTAATGATACTTATACTTGTGAATTATGTACAAATACTCATTTGTGCTCTATGTGTGCTAAGATTGAAACTATTTTGCGGGTTGGTATTGTGCTAATATTGATATTTCTACTACCATTATTGATTTTGGAGACTTAACTTCGACCAGTAGTCCATTGAGCAACCACCGACTATAGAGCTTAAACCACTTCCTAAAAATTTGAAATATGAAAATTTAGAAGGGAGTGACATGTTACCTGTGATTATTTCATCCAAACTTGAAGATGAATAGGAGAATAAGTTGTTGAAGATTTTGAGAAAATACAGGACGATGATCGGATGGGCCTTGGAAGATGTTCCTGGTATTAGTTCATTCATGTGTATGCATAGGATACTACTCGAGGATGGGGTGAAATTAGTCAGACAAATCTAAAGGCGACTTAATCTCTTAATTGTGGATGTTGTAAAAAAGGAAGTTACCAAGCTCTTATAAGCTTGCATCATATACCTCATCTCTGATAGTCAGTGGGTATGTCCGATGCAGGTAGTCCCTAAGAAAACTAGACTCACAATGGTTAAAAATGAGAATAATAAACTTATCCCCACACGAGTGCAGAACAATTGGAGGGTATGCATCGATTTCAGGAGACTAAACCAAGAAACTAGAAATGATCATTTTCCTTTACCATTCATTGATCAAATGCTTGAACGGTTAGCTGGTAAGTCACATTATTGTTTTCTTGATGGTCTTTTAGGTTATTTTCATATCCATATTGC
Source organism: Cicer bijugum (assembly GCA_037974875.1). NCBI lineage: Eukaryota > Viridiplantae > Streptophyta > Magnoliopsida > Fabales > Fabaceae > Cicer > Cicer bijugum. The sequence goes on from JBBPBT010001185.1 coordinate 3,713,041, forward strand.
ACCAGAGGACCAAGAAAAGACCATGTTAACTTGCCCATTCGGCACATTTGCCTACAGTAGGATGCCTTTTGGCCTATGCAATGCTCTTGACACTTTCCAACGCTCCATGATTAGTAATTTTTGTTGATTTCTTAGAAAATTGTATAGAAGTTTTCATGGAAGATTTTATTGTGTATGGTTCCTCATTTGATGGATGCTTGAAGAGTTTAGATAGAGTTTTGCGTAGATGCATTGAAACTAACCTTGTGCTGAATTATAAAAAATGTCATTTTATGGTTAAATAGGGCATAGTTTTGGAACATGTGATATCAAAGAAGGGGATGAAAATAGATCCTGCCAAGATTTATGTGATTTCTAATTTGTCTTACCCATCTTACGCCTGCGAGATTCATTATTTTCTTTGCCATGTAGGTTTTTACAGGTGTTTTATCAAAGACTTAAGCAGGAAAGCTCTTCCACTGTCAAATTTAGTGCAAAAATATTCCACTTTCACCTTTGATGACAAATGCAAAAAGAAGTTTAATTGCTTAAAGGCAGCATTTACCTCCACTCAAATGGAAACTATGTGTGATACATCTAATTATGCAGTGGGTGCAGTCCTTGCACAAAGGGTTTATATGGCTGCCCATGTTATTTATTATGCTTATAGGACTTCAGATTCTGCATAGGCTAATTATATTACCACTGAAAATGAACTTTTAGCTATTGTCTTTGCTCTTGATAAATTTAGATCATATTTTTTAGGTTCCAATGTAGTTGTTTTTACTAACCATACAACTTTGAAGTTCTTGCTGAAGAAACTAGAAGCAAAATCGAGATTGATCTGGTTGGTGTTGTTGTTCCAAGAATTTGATTTGGAGATTAAAGATAAGAGTGAACATGAGAATCTTGTGCCATATCATTTGAGCATAATAAAATTGGATGAGGACCCCACTCCTATTTAGGATGACTTCCTGGATGAGCAATTGTTACAATTGTGTGAGGTAACTCATTGGTTTGCTGATTTAGTTAATTTTCTAGTTGCTGGAGTTCTTTCTGCAGATGCATCTAGAGCACAAACTCACAAACTTAAAAGTGGTACCAAATACTATGTGTGGGATGATCCATATATGTGAAAATTCTATAGTGACCATGTGATTAGGCGATCTACCCCCCCCCCCCCCCCCCCC
>JBBPBT010001185.1:3715737-3729878 GCA_037974875.1 Cicer bijugum
TTTTTTTTTTTTTTTTTAATGTCTAAATTTGTGTTAAATGAACACACCCAAAAGGAGTTCGAGGTTTTGGTGTGGTGATTATTGTTGTTGTGTTAGAAGTTTTGGGGTTTGTTGAGATGATGGAGAAAAATATAGTTATTTTCTAGATGAAGATTTGGGCCTTTAGTTGAAGGTGTGTTTTGAGACTTTGGGTGAAGATGCATTTTTAGTTGAAGATGGTTTATGTTTGTTATTTTTAATAAAAATAATTGTTCTATTTAATGTTTAATATTTTTAATAATGATAAATAATGAGTCAACACAAAATATGTCATATCATCATTTATCTTTAGTGCCATATAAGCAAAAATTAGACATGCCACATGTTTTTAATTAAAAAAATACATTAAGGACTTTTTCTAAAAAAATTGAAAATTGCAAGTGTATAAATAAAATTAAAAAATTTACAATGACTAAAATTAAAATGAGATATATTTGCAGGGACTATAAACATATTTAAACTAAGCTGTAATTACAACAACTTGAAGAGCTTAGACGAGAAGCTTATGAGAACTCCCGAATCTATAAGGAAAAGACTAAGTACTTTCACGATAAAATTATTTCTAGAAAGAAATTTTCCATTGGCAAAAAAGTTTTACAGTTCAACTCTCGTCTAAAAATTATGGTTGGGAAACTTCAATCCAAGTGAATTGACCATTTTGTTGTTACTAACACTTTTTCTCATGGTGCAGTGGAAATAAAAAGTGAAAACACCAACGAAGTGTTTAAATATGCTATCATATAAGAACTCTCTTTGGAAAAATCCACGTACACTGAAGTTTGAATAGGGAGCTGAGCTCCATTTACTTACTCTTATTTTATACTTGTTACTTTCAATGAGAATAATGTGTAATTTAAGTGTGGGGGTATTATTTAAGATTTTATTTGTTATAGAATTTCTCAAAATAATAATAATAATAATAATAATAATAATAATAAAATAAAAAAATAAACAAAAATGTGCATTGCATTGCATGTTTTTTTATTAGATTTTATGGATGTAAATTTTGTGAGTTATATTATATTGAATTTCTGACATGATTGGAAAGTATCTTTACATTCTTGATACAATAAGTTGGATTAGAATATTAAATTGTGTATCATCTGTAATAGATCATTAATCTTGGTGAGATTTTGAGTCTTATTATGGATGAAATATATTTTTTCCATTTTCTTTTTTTCTTGTGTGTGATTTCACTCGTGATTGCTAGATACGCCAGAACTTGACTTGACTCTTGTCCGCATGTATATATTGAAATGATTTAGGCATTTGTTTCTTGTTAAGCTACCGGCCAAATAAGTTTACCCTACAATTATTCATTTCTTTAAGCTCCTTTGAGCCTAATTATCTCATTATTTGCTTTAATATAACTCGTTACAAGCCTAAAAATAAAAACAATGAATTGATCTAACCTTAGGGGATAAATGAGTCATTCTTTAAATAAGTGTGGGTGCTCAACTTGTTTGTTGGTTAGATTTGAAGTTCATTTTAAAAAAATCAAAATAAAATAGAATAGAAAAGAAAAAAAAATGGCTGTGCTATGAACAAAGAGTTGTGGTAAATAAAGATAGTGTGAGAATAAATTTAATGATATTTTATTGAATTACTTCTTAATATTATTTTTCTCTCTTGATCATTACTCCTTTATCTTATTTGACTTTTAGCCTTAGTCTCCCCAGGATTGTCTCACCCTTACCTTGACCCCGTTACAACCTTAATAAAAATATTTTGATCATTATGTGCATGTGTTTCAAATATAGATGTTAGAGGCTTGTCAAGTCTATGGTAGTGTTAGCTTTCATGATGTGTTTTGCGTGTAAACAGTAGTCTAAACACTTGAGTGTTTGATAGAATTTTATATCTTGAGAGAACTCTATCACTTATGATGTATTCTTTAGTTAATTTGTCCTCTTGTTTGCCTTGGTTGTGATAAAAAAAACTATTCATGATTGCTTTAAGTTATAAATAATTTTTTTTCTCTCAACACTTTGCATTCATGATAATATTTGAAATCACATGTATTACTTTGCTCAGAGTGCAAAAGTTTTAGTGTGGGAGAATTTGATCAAAGTATTTCGACACATGTTTCTAGTTTTTTTTACTCTGGCATTTTAAAAGCCCTCTATATCTTAGATTAACTTTTTAGTTTGTTTCTAAACTATGAGTTAAAATTGAATTTTAATTTTATTATTTGCATATTGACCCCTGCTCGCTCTGTAGGTCATACCTTGAGCTCTAGATATTGAATTGACACACACGAATAAGCGTTGGAAAGCTAAAAATCAAAATCACAACTTTTGTGTTGGAATAAAAGTCTAATGTTGAACTTTACTGGGCCTAAATTGCATATTTCATTAAATGAGCTTTTGTACTAAGAGATTTCTACCATGTACCCCTACAACCTTAACTTTTCACCTCTCCATCCCACATAAAATTACATTTTTGTCCTTTTTTACTACATGTAAAACCTCAAAAAAATTTAACACTCATTTTTTTACTCCTCTATCGCAACTTTACAAAATTCTTTATTACATTCAAAAGTTTCAAAATATAAAAGTATCATTCAAAAATTTGAAATGTTCGAAATAAAGTTTTTTTTCGAAATTGATGAAACTTTCGAATACTTTGAAATTTTTGAAATGAACATTTTCTAGATTGTTTAAACTTTCAAAGCTATGAAATATTCGAATGAAGTTTTTCCATAAATTGATGAAACATTCGAATTTTTTGAAATTTTCGGAATGAAAATTTTCCAAATTGTTCAAACTTTTAAAAAAAATGAAATGTTCGAAATAAAGTTTTTTCAGAAATTGTTAAAACTTTCGAACTTTTTGAAATGGAAATTTATCAGATATTGTTGAAAGTTTCAAACTTTTAAATATTTTCAAAATGAAAATTTCAAACTTTGAAACATTTAAATATTTTCGAAATAAATTTTTTTAGATTTTTCAAACTTTCGATCATTTCGAAATGGAAATTTCGCAGAAATTTCTAAACTTTAAAATTGTTAGAAACTTTCAAAATTAATAATTTATTAAATGTTTGGCCTTGATCCGACCGTTTTTAATTCTTGATATAAACTTTCCATTTATATATTTATCCATTTCTATAAACTTTTCATTTATATATTTTTCTATTTATATAAACCTTACATTTTTTAATTAACAAACTTTCCATTTCAACGTTTAAAAAGTTTTGAAAAAAAGTTGAAAATTAACATTTCGAAAGTTTTGTATTAGTGGAAAATTTTGAAAGTCTGAAAAAAAACCTATTTCGAAACTTTAATTTGTTCTAAAAATTTAAAAATTTTAAAAATAATTGTTTTGTAATTATGAAATATTCAAAATTAAGAAAAATTGCTTACTTTTTATATCTCGAAAATTTGTAAACTTTTGAATGGTAGGGTAATTTCTGTAAAGTTTCGTAAGAGAGGGTGAAAAATAAATGCTAAATCTTTTTGAATAAAATAAAAAGGCAAAAATATAATTTCAAGTGAGAGGAGGGGGTGCGAGGTTAAGATGTAATGGTGCATGATAGATACTAATTTTAAGTAGCGGCCCACTTGTTTTACAAGTCCAAAAAGTGACTACAATATATTCAGAGTTTTCTACTATTTGAGATATGTTGTTTTCTGATTGAGAAATATATAGATAAACATTTTTTATCGTATTTTCATGGAAGACTAATTTTCTCTTAGATTAATTCATTGTTCAGAGTTTCATCAACATTTCAGGTTATAATGTTAATTTCGCGTTATGATTCTATTTCTCTTTATTCGATTATATTGTTATTCTGGTAGCTTAATTCGAATTTCAATAGGATGATTAGATTCATTTGAGAGAATTTCGATTTTTATATTAATTGATTGTTAATGTAATACATCGATGATTGTGAGGCTTAATCTAGTCAAAGAAACCTAATTGACACATGATTGATTATGCTTGTTTGATCAATTTTATAGTCAAATACGAATAGAATTACAAATTAAAAATTAAACTCATAAAATTTGTGATATGTCTGAAACTCTCCGATCAATTGATTAATTGTGTTGTTAATTTGTTCAAACAAAAATCTAAGAAAACTTAATTTTTAATTTCAACTTTCAAATTTGAATAATATTGTGATATCAAATGTATTTTTGGAATGATTGGAAATATTTGACATGTGGATCAATGGTCAATTTAGTTAACTTTTGTTTGAGATAATAGTTAATATAGAACTAATCCAACCATGTATTTTCTATTCATTTGTATTCATCGGTATGGATAAGTCGATTTCATCTTCGATTATTGCTTAAATTTATAAACTCAAGCACTTTTTCCAAAAAATATAAATAAAAGAAAATAACCTGTCACAAATTTTCTGAATCACGTACGTATTTGGTTGCGTACCTATAAAAAGAAACAAATAAAAAAATTGGATATTTTTTGTTCCATTGCGGCGTGTACTCCTGCAAGTGGTAACACTAACAAGAACCCAAATAATAATAATAATAATAATAATGTCTTCATTATGCTGCAGCAGCCACACGTTTCATTGTCCATCGTTGCTTCACCTTCAAAAAAACCTATACAACAGAAACGCTACTATAACTACTATTCCATTCAGAAGTACAAGTAGTAGCGTGAAAACAACCGGTTCAGTTAGTTATAACCGGGTATCAGCGGTAAAAACTCGGGAACAAGAAATGGTGTTGAAAGAAGGGAGTGAAGAGAATAAGAAGAAATTGCAATTGGGGATTGCTGAGTTCTACGATGAATCATCTGGACTTTGGGAGAATATTTGGGGTGACCATATGCATCATGGATTTTATGATCCAGATTCTACTGTTTCTGTTTCTGATCATCGTCTTGCTCAGATCCGAATGATTGAAGAGTCTCTTACTTTCGCTTCTCTTCCTGGTTGGTACTACTATTCATTTCCATTACTATGTTCACTACTACAATTGTACTATATTCTTTTTTTTTTTTTTTTTTATAACAAAACATAACTATAGACATTGTTAATACTTTGAAAAAGAGTAAACGACATTTTTGGTCCCCAGTGTGTGGCGTGTCGTAACTATAATCATTGAATTGAATGTATCCAAATTACAAATGCATCATTGATATCTCTTTTGTTAGTAATTTTATGGACGATTAAAATGATTGTTTATTCTTTTGAAAATGAAATGTATTAGTGACTGAATATAACTGCCATCTGACACACTTTGATTTTGAAGTGTTGGTTTGGTTCTACATAGAAGAAATAATTTTTACTTATTATAAATAAATCATAAACCATTTCTCAATAGAAGAATACTAGGATTATGAGTGGCTACTGGCTAGTACTGACTACTTGGTTTTATTGATGAATGAATGATCAGAGGAGGCATCAAAATGGCCTAAGAGTGTAGTTGATGTTGGATGTGGCATAGGGGGCAGTTCAAGGTACCTGGCCAACAAATTTGGGGCAAGTTGTGTAGGCATCACTCTCAGCCCTGTTCAAGCTCAAAGAGCTAATGCTCTTGCTGCTGCTCAAGGTTTAGCTGACAAGGTATTTCTTTGTGGACATTTTCTCCTTTATTATCTATTTTACTTACACATTTTACTCCATGTTTATAAAGAACTCATGTAGAAATGAACACCAAATATGACAACTACACTGACGCACAGAGACATTAGTAATAATTCAAGAAAATAAAAGTATTTGAATTTTAGCACTTGTTTTGGTGTCGTATATGTGTCGAATAGCCACGCACCTTCAATATGAAGTATCGATGTTACTTGCAGTTGCTGCTATGTTATCACATGCTAACCTATGTTATTGCTGTAATGAAACCCTACCAAGGGTCTGAAGAACTTGTATAGAATACATTCTACTCATGTGTGGTTTATATGATATTTACCTTAGCCTTTTTTGTTTATGTAATGTAATGACAGGTTTCCTTTCAAGTTGCTGATGCGCTAGAGCAACCATTCCCTGACAACCAGTTTGATCTTGTGTGGTCTATGGAGAGTGGAGAGCATATGCCTGACAAAGCAAAGGTTCCAAATTCTCTTCCTGTCTAACTTGCATACTACACTTCAGTTTCTTTCATATTTTCTGTTCTTTATGCTTGTAAAGTTGTACTGAGTTTCCTGTTTCATACAAAAACTGTTTCAGTTTGTTGGAGAGTTAGTTCGGGTAGCAGCACCGGGCGGTACCATAATAATAGTAACATGGTGCCATAGGGATCTTCGCCCTGACGAAGAATCCCTACAGAAATGGGAGAAGGATCTCTTGAAGAAGATATGTGATTTATTTTACCTTCCAGCTTGGTGCTCAACTGCTGATTATGTCAAATTGCTTGAGACCATGCCCCTTCAGGTAGTTAATTTAATTAATATACCTACTAATAATAAAAAATTTCATGACCTCTGCTATAAGTTGAGACACTTTCAAGAGTTTGTTTAGGATTTATTTGGGTCTAAGTAAAAATCATAAATCATTTATATAATGTCTAAGAACTGCATTAGACATTATATAACTTATGAATAAGTACATAGTCTTTATAGAAGAGCTTCTCAAGTAACACTTGTGAAGGTAGAAATGTTATTAACTATAATATAAGTGTTTATTATATAAGTACTTGCATATAAATTATTTCCCTAACACAATAAAATAAGTCAAATAAGTCAATGTGTTTTCATATAAGTTATAAACAGTTTTCATAAGTTAGCATAGAAAACTCAAATATAGGTCGAAAACAGCTTATATGAGGTCATAAGTAGTGTTGTTTCAATAAAGCTCTCCCAATTCCCGACCAGTCTAACAAGTCAAAAGTGCTTATGCCAACAGAATAATAAATAAGCGCAAAAAAGCCCACCCAAAGAGGGTCGTGTGTGGTATGGGTTTAGATTGTGTGGTTGTGTTGCTATTTTGATATGTTTGGTTGGTTACTTTATGTAGGACATCAAATCCGCAGATTGGTCTCCCTTTGTTGCTCCATTTTGGCCAGCAGTGATACGTTCAGCATTAACATGGAAGGGTTTCACTTCACTCTTGAGGAGTGGTAAGCCCAAAATTTATATTGCATTTACAATCAACTTCCCTGTCTCAAATCGCAAGTCTTATATAATACATTGATAATCATCTCGTTCATTGAAATAAATTACTTGATGGAAATTATTTGAATTGTTTTATGTTGAATCCAGGGCTAAAAACTATAAAAGGAGCTTTGGCTATGCCATTGATGATAAAAGGATTCAAGACGGGTGTAATTAAGTTTGCCATAATCACATGTCGAAAGCCTGAAGATGTCAAGGGTGAATGATTTTATTTAATGAAATGAAACAGGTTTCCTATAGGTCACTCATTTTGATTTTGATAATTCAAAAATAAAAGAAATAAGGAATAAAGATACGTGTTTCTCTGCCACATAAAATCCTATTTGGATAGAAAAAGTGATATTGAAGGAAAGTTGTAATTTATATCCTGTTCCGTAGCCTCCAATCCTAATGTAAAATTTCCTTTGCTCACTGTTGCATTACAAACGAAAACAATAACTATCATTTTAACTATCTATGCGTAAAGATAGTATGCCTTTGCACTGCAGGAATATTTATTCTTCACTCTACTTTGCTTATTCTAACCATTGATATCACGAGTCTATGATAGTGTACATTTGCATCAGGTTATGAGACAAATCATGGATATGTTATAGCTTATTTAAAAAATAGAAAATGCAACTGTAAAATACCTCTTGGACCGGTATGCAATTATAAAATTAAGTCTATATTGTGTCGATCCAATACTTTAAAGCATTTCACCCCTTCGAGCAAAATTTTACCCCATACACCCTTAATTATATCTACTCCCAAATCAGAAATGAAATTATGTGTTTGCCCTCAATTAAATAATAAAACTTCAAAAAATTTACCCTAAACTTTCGGAGAAATTGAATACAAGTTTTTCGGTACACAAGATACACTTCAAAAAATTTATTTGAAGTTCTCCGATATAGAAACATATATTTTTTGAAGTTCTCTCGTAGAGAACAGCTTGTTTCGACAATTTATGATGTATTAATTATTAATTATTATGGTATATTAATTATTTATGGTGTATTTATGATGTATTAACTATTTAATGGTGTATTTATAGTGCATTAATTATTTATAGTATATTATTATTTAAAAATATTTATAGTATATTAATTATTTATGATGTATTAACTATTTAATGTTGTATTTATAGTGTATTAATTATTTATAGTACATTATTATTTAAAAATATTTATAGTATATTATTATTTTTTAAAAATGGTGCGTAGTAGAAATCTTTCTTACAAAGTTTTTCAGAAAATCTCTCTGCCGGAAATCTTTTCAATGAAGTTTTTTTCACTTTTGTACTAGAATTCTTTTTTAAATTTTTTCCATAAAAATCTTTTGTATCAAAAAACTTGAAAAAAGTTTTACGGAAGTAAGATATGCACCAGAATTCTTCAGAAAAGTTTTTTCGAAAATTACTGGAAAACTTTTATCTATCGAATTTTTTTTTCTGACTCTAAAAAAGATAAAATAGTAAAATAAATAAAAAATGTAACTTTAAATTAGTAAAATAGTAAAATAAAAAATTGAGGATATAATTGACATTTTCATAAATTTATGGGAGATAGGTATAAGTGGAAAATTGAAATGGAAATTTTTTCCGTAATTTTATACAAATTAAATAAAGGTAAAGTAGTCTTTAAAAAAATTGACGTGAGATGCAGAGTACAAAACCCAATATATTATTATTAGGGTTTGGGCTTGCATTGATAATTCCGAGTAGTGGGCCAAGGCTGAATATTCAATGCTTAGGGGCCTCTGGACCAGTGTATTTTAAGTTGTTTTGATTGCACATGCTACTCATATCACTAATTTGTACAACATTGGACCCTGATTGTAGTTAAAGCCTGAGGGGAAGATTCAAACAAATAATAGACATATTTGTATTACTTTCTCGATTCTAAATTAATAATTGTTTTAGAAAATATAATGGTTTCAAATTATGCGTCGCTTTGTAAGCCAAATATTAAGAGGAGAAGGAGATAGGACTATGTCTCATTTATTAAGACTTCTATATTAAACACTTAAGTATTGGACATGACACATTCATACCCTAAGATACTTTAGGTGTAGCTCTTGATTTCAGTCACCAGCGAGTCCTTAAAGGTTTTGTAAGAACACCTCTCAAAGTTGATGTTCAACATGGAAGAGTGACGTGGGTTAGGTACAATGGATTACTCATATCACTAATTTGTACACTGTGCCCTGATTGTAATTAAAGCCCGAGAAAAATTGAAAGAGATCATAGACATATTTGTGTTACTTATTCAATTCTAAATTAATAATTGTTTTAGAAAATGTAAAAAATTCAAATTGTGTGTTCATTTATTATTTTAAAAACATGATTGCATATTTGGTGAGTATTGGAAGAGTCTAAAATTTAAGGTTAAGATCAAGTGTAACACTACATTATGTAGCTTGTTAATTATGTGTTACAAATGCTTTAGAACATGAAAAATAAACTCGACCGTAGTTCCAATCCGTCACTAAAAAGGTCAGTTTACCATACATGACAATTGTATTTTGTTGACATTATTATTACTATTATTTTTTACATCAGTTTTTTTGAGATTCTTAAATGTGAATGCAAAGAGTATATGGACACTTTACCAAACATATACTGCAAAGGTTTCTCGACTTGTTTTATGTCATTAACTCTCTAGATTCCACATGAGAAGTTCATTAGAACCTTCTCATTTGGATTAAGAGCATAACATGAAGAAAAGAAAGAAAAAAGAAAATGAAAGAGACCACTTTAATTAAACAAGAGAAAGCCTGCATTGGCCTAATGTAATGCTTTTGGACGTGTGAGCATCTACATGAGAAAACAAACACACGAGGAGCAACAAAAGAAAATAAAAGATCACAAAATAAACGGCCTTTACTTTTCCATATTTTCCTCCACTAATCTAGTATAGTTTTCTTCTAAACAATAAAATAAAAAAATACTTGTCTTGTGAATGGGGTTTGAGGCATTGACTTGTGTAATGTAATAAACAGAACAAAAACAAAAGAAGACAAAGATTCCATAACGAGGAGCCAAAAGGGGTTGGTTGCTTCTTTACTCTTTTTACTTGGGAAGAGTCAGCTGCTGCCACAAACCATAGTCACTAGTCACATTACCTTTGACAATTGACATAGTGATTCCACTTTCTCTTTCTTTTATGCAACATAAAATCATTAAATTAATGTGCCAGTAGTTTTTTTGTTTGTGTGCTGAATCTACTTTTTCATTTTTTCAACCCGAATCCAAAGCTCAACCATCTCTACTTACTAGGTTTTCTAACTAGAGTCAACTACTTATCTTACATATATATTGGCATTTTACCTGATAAACTAATAAATTATATTCATTTTAGTTTTAGTAATATTAATAAAATAAATCTTAATATTTGTCAAAAAGAAAGTAAAAATGTAGTTTTTTAAGCAATATTTTTTTTACCACATTTCATTATAAGTAATTTTTAGATTTTATATTGATATAAATTATTTTCGAAAGTATTGTAAAAATATATTCAAATATAATTTTAAAATTCAGATTAAATTTAAAAAATATATAAATAAAAAATTATTTTTAAATTGTAAATCTTACTTTTTATAATTCAAAAATATAAATCATATAATTTTAAATTTTTACATTTAAATTATTAACACATGCTTAAAATTTAAGATATTTATTAATATTTTTCTTAATCTAACAAGACACTCATATACGCTGTGTTTGTTTTTACCTTTTCGTTTTCAAACATTACTACCATGAAAATAGGGAATTTTCACACTGATTGTTTTATTAACATAAATGAAATAACAAAATGGAATTGTTATATAAAACAAAACAATAATCTTAAAACTAAATTTACATTTTTTTATTTTCATTTTCACATTAAAGTATAAAATAGTATAAATAATCACCTTGCTTTCACTTAATTTTCTGTTTTTAATTATTAGTGATTTTGAACCTTTATTACCGTACTAAATTTTAAAAACAACCGAGAATGAATATAAAATTGTCCCTTTTGTAATTAAAAATAAAATACACAAAACAAAATGAAAAATTGACGTCAGAAAATCCGTTGACATAGATATGATATGTAAATATTTAGCAAGAAAGAAGAAGAGAATCTAATGTAACATAACATTAAGCCACTCGTGTGTGTTGTGTGTGTGCGTGTGTGTGTGAAGTGTCAACTATCCATTTCCCATCCAAAACACCAACAAATAACAAAAGAGATCCCAACGAAGCTTCCTACCACTTCTCTTCATCTCCTCACTTTCCCTTTTTCACTTTTGAGATTTCATCTTCCAAACCCCATTTTATATATTTATCACTCAATCCATTCCCCATTTTCATTCTATCCTCTCTCTTCATTTTGCTTCCACCTTCACTTCTTTCTTTCAGGTACCTTTTCTTTTATCTTCTTCTTCTTCTCATATTGTATTTCATCCTCATGCTTTCTCTTTTGAGTCTTTTCTCATGAATCATTGGAACCCCTTTTCAATATTTGTTTCTTTCAGTGACTGTTTTGTTTTTTAGTACTATTTATTTTAGTGAGGGTTTCTAGTAAAAGGGGTTGTTTTGTAGGAGGAAATAGAAGAGAGTGGATTTTGTTTAATGTTTGCATTTTAAGTCTTAAGGTAAATGTTTGTTTATGAAGAATAGCTTCTTAAGTTAGGAGGTTTTTTATTTTTTTATTTTTATTTTTGACAGTTCTGTAAAGTCTTTAGCTTTAATTTGTTGTTGAAATTAATGAATCCTAGCAATTTTTATTGTAAAACTAAAAGGGGTTGAGGAATGAGGGGAAAGTTTCAATTTTTTGCTTTTGCATGCCTACCCCTTTTCCTTATTTAGTTATTATGTGTCCATTTCACAGTCATTTATTCTCAACAATTAATTTTTATGATTGGTATTGGCAAACATTAGTATACTAGTCGTAGTTCTTATGTTAGTATTTATTCTCAACAATTAATTTTTATGTGATTGGTATTGGTTTTGAAAATTGGAAAAATTGATATTTTGGTAACATCTTAGTTCCTTTGTTTTCTGCAGTTGTTTGGTCCAAATTTGTGATCAATGGAACGTAGTTTAAAAAGAAAGTCCCCGGAGAATTTTTCCTTGGATGACCTGAATGAAGATGTCTTTGAAAGGGTACTGTCGTGGCTACCGACTTCAAGTTTCTTTCGCCTCACTTCGGTCTGCAAAAGATGGAAATCAGCTGCTGCTTCTGTGAGTTTCAAGCTTGCCTGCTCACACATTCCTTCAAGGGATCCATGGTTTTTCATGGTTGCTCCAAGCCTCAACCAATCTGTCATCTTTGACTCTGCCGAAAATAGTTGGAAAAGACTCAATCATCCGCGTCTTCTTCTCGAAGATTCCAACAGAAGTTGCATGCTTGTTGCAGCTTCTGGTGGTCTTGTTTGCTACCGAACTTCGTCTGCAAACTTCATTGTGTGCAATCCCGTCACTGGATCTTGTAGTGAACTCCCTCCGATGAATTTCGCTTCGGAAAATCAATGTCTCAATGCTGTTGTTATGAGTACATCTTTCATAGACTACAAAATATCCTACAAGATTGTATTGGTCTTCGGTGAACTCCCTAATCTTTCATTTAAAGTCTATAATTCCAGCTCTTCCTGTTGGGAAGACGAGAAAGCACTCGGGAGGAAGGTTGACAATAGTTCGATGGATTGTGATTCAACTGACGACAATGTTGTGTACTTTCTTAGCAAGGCCGGAAATGTGGTGGCAAGTAGCATGCAGAGGAGTCCAACGAAGCAATATTCATCGGTTTTTACTAACAAAGATGGTGAAGAGATAGTTTATTTTCTTAGTTCCTCAGGGACAGTGGTAGCTTGCAATTTGACTAGCAAGTGTTTCTTCGAGTATCCTAGGTTGTTGCCTGTTTTCTGTGAGTACTCGATTGATATTGTCGAGTGTAACGGCGAGATGTTAGTTGTTTTGCTATCTGAATTCTTGGAAAGCACAAGTCTTCGAGTGTGGAAATATGACGAGGCTAACCGATGTTGGCAACAGATTGCAGTAATGCCTGCAGCAATGTCTCATGAATGGTATGGAAAGAAGCCGGATATCAACTGTGTTGGTGCCGGTTCTCGGATTTTTATATGCTTGAACTCTCCTGAGCTATGTACTTATATTCTGTGTGATTTGGTGACCAATGAATGGGTTGAATTGCCGAAATGTTGCATCAATGGGGAAGTCGTAGAGTTTATGTCTGCATTTTCGTTCGAGCCACGGATAGAGGCTTCTCTGTGACAGTGAAATGCCCTTTTTATCTTTGGTCTTTGTTATGAACTCTTTTTATGTTCTGTTAGTTTGAATTTTATTTTGATTTGTACTTGATTTTTTCATGCAACATAGCTAGAAATGGAAGCTAACCAAATGATTGTTTGCTGACAGATTTATTGTAATTTTCTTAACTGAATTTCAGTTGTAAACTGTTCTCATTTAGTGGTATTATTAATGAATGATCTTCTTGATGATTCTTTTTCATTGTTTTTGAATGGTGATATCAAAAGTGGTAGTACTAATTTGATGTTTTTATGATTCTTGTCTGAATATGTTCAAAGTTAAAGAAAGCTAAAATGTGATTTTACCTTATTTTTTGCAATTGAAGTTATCTCTACTTTCTATTTTACCTTGTGTAACTACTCAACCATCCCAACGTTGATATAAAAGATTTTTTTTAGTAATACAAAAAGTATTTAGTTAATATTTTTATAAGTAAATGTAGGTAGTTAATATGTTAGAGAAAGAAAATTATTAGTAATAGAGATATAAGGGGACATATATATTGGGATAGGGAGTTTTGCAACTTATTGATAGAAAAATTTATATCTGTATATAGTTTTCTTATTAAATACATGATATCTGTATATAGTTTTGCAACTTTCTTTACCACAAAGGAATTTTTTCTTTTCTTTTGTTTTCATTCTTTGGTACTTGCAGGAATCCATCAACATAAAATATTATAAAGTTTATATTAATTTTTAGATGAATTCCATTCTACTTGAGAT
>JBBPBT010001185.1:3730103-3740894 GCA_037974875.1 Cicer bijugum
ATTTTTTATTGAAAGAAAATATTTTATAATGATTGAATGTTTAAAACAAAAAAAAATATATACAAACAATTATTCATTTTTTTCTAATAATATTTTTAGATTGGAAAATTATTATATTTTACTTTAATCTTTTTAATTGTATATACATCCAATTGTTTATTTTTTTAATCATATATTTTAAAATGAAAATCATTCTTTTTTTACTTAGAATAAAAATCACTCATTTTATTATAAAATTTTCAATTATTTTTATTTAATTTATTTTTTATTATTCTTATAAACTAAAAAACTTACAAATATTAAAACATTTTTCAAATTAGATTAATACATTTATATATATCATAAATATTACCATAAAACCTTTTCTAAAAATTTATATTTAATAAAAAATTTACAGATTACATGTTACACTAAGTAGTCATTATTTATATCTTGAAACTTCTTAGGGGATAATCTTCTCCCTCATCCCATCCTCGCGAAAAAGTATCTTCACCCACCGATCCCCAACTATGACCGAGTATCCACAAATTGAGTTCAAACCTTGCCTTTAGTATTTTAGTTGAGGAAGATATAAAAAAAAAAAAAGACTAACCACAACACAAATTAATATTTTTTATTTTGTTATCTAAACTAAGTTGTTGGTTTTAGAGGATTATCTTAATCTTTTTTCTAGGAATCATAAAATGGTTTAATGATTTAAAGAAGTTGTAATAACAAAATGTTCAACTTTTACGTCTAACAAAATTAACAATTAAGTATCGTTTAGAAAAAGTCCTAATCCTTTTCCGTAGGACAGAAGCAAACACCGTCCATGACGTGGCACAAAATGATTCGGTAACGTACTCAGAGAACGGTAGGGACATTCGTAGACTATCATTTCCTTTCGTTTCCCCTTCCCGAAGAAATTCGAAGTCGGAATGATATAAAAAATCACAAAAACGAAAGCAGAATCAACAAAGGGTTTCTCAATTGCGATAATCTCAGCCAAAATCATTGTAATTCGAATTTGAATTCAAATTTGGAGTTTTATAATCACAAATAAGAGAATAGAATGGCATCAGAGGATTCCGTTAAACAAGAATTGGAGGAATTGCAGAAACAATTGGGGAAGAAGCAAAAATTTGAAGACGCTGTTACGTCTCTCAAATCTCTGCTTCAAACTACATATCCATCAGCTTCTACCTCTCTTCGCAAATCTGTATGCTCCTCTCATTTCAATATTTTTTATTCACATTCAAAATTTCCCATTAATTTTATAATTAGTTGTTTGTTTGCATTCTTCAATATAATTTTGTAGTATTTCTTGGTTTTGTTCCTTTATATATGTTTATTTAAGTTTGGTCCAAAAGAACTGATTTTGAATTTGCTTGGATTAGGATTAATCTATAGTCTATACTGTTATTTATGTTATGCGTGCAATAATTGTATATATCATGGAGAATTTGCACTCATGATTAAGAATCCGAATTTGAGCTTTCACCTCCTATTGGTGAGAGTTCAAATTCCCATGAAGCCACTAAAAATTCCCCTTGGGGAGACCCTCCTTGTGGAGATTCCGAGGTGTCAGAGGGGCTAATTGAGTTGCTGTGACCGAGCGGAACTGTGCGAGGCTTTGAGTATGTACTGTGGCAAAAAAATTATTAAACGTGCGTCAATATGAGGCCACAATTTGTGGCTTTGGAGGAATCACGGCAAAGAGACATTGGGCAACCAACTCAATTCCAAACATACACACTTGCTGGTTTAGACCTCTGATTGCAGCCTCAGCATGCTATCGGCGCTGGTCGAGAAGCCTTGGGGTTGGGGTTTCCTCTCTTTGCAGCCAATTTTCAAAATAAAACTAATATTAAGTTGTAGATCTTAATAAATTTGAATGGTGAGATATCCCCTCATGTTGGATTTCAACATGAGAGGATCCAAATCCTTATGTATGTATGCATTTGTCTCTGTATGTATGTAGTTAATGCTAATGATGGGTTCAACTGATAAATTGAAATGGCTCTACCAGGAATGTCTTTAGTTTTATTCCTGCTAATGGTCTTTCATTGGTAGGTCATTTGCAATTGCTCTTATTGGGGTACATCTCAATAGGTTAACCTTTTCCTAAATATTGTTTGTTATTGTTTGATGATGGATAATTAAAATCCAATAAATTGACTGTGGTGTTGCTGGTGGTGGCAGTTTTATACTGTTATATGCCGAGTTGCTACGGTGTTGAAGACAAGATATACAGCACCTGGTTTCTGGAGTGCTGGTCTGGGCCTTTTTGAGCAGGCTATATTGCTTGTTTCTGAACCTTCTGAAAGGAAGCACTTGAAGGCTTGCATTGCTCAGGCCAAGGAACATTTGCACCTAGAAGACAACCCTTCACAAATTTTGCAAGCTGCAGTGAATCATGAAAACAGAGGTAATTTTCCTTCGAAGAAATTTCGTTTTTTTTCTGGATAAGTCAGTTATAGTTTTTTCATGATGACGTGTTGTGTGCTATGGTAGTTTAAATATTTTACTAACATGTCTATGTTTATCATGTTTTCTGTTGACTCAGGATATCTTTTTGAGGGACACCTTACGGTAGATCCAGAGCCACCACAGCCTGCATGGTTGGTGCAGGAAAACATCTTGACAGCAGCTGCTAGACTATTTGATGCTGAATCCTCTCAAAGTTTAGCCACAGAGAATACCTCACCAGAGGATGTTGCTAGTGTGCTTGAAATGCTTAGAAATAGATTGGAAGAAGTTGTGCCCCTGGTATTTATCCAAAATATTTTCACGTATTTCTGATAACCCCTTAAATATCAACATGGCTTTGAATTTCTTGATTCGGTTTCTGTAACTTCAAGAAAGTGGTATTATGTTGGCTTAGGCATTTTTGATACATTGGAAAACCAGATATCCTAGGTTCATTTGAGAACATCAACAAATTTTATAGGCTCAACTTCGAACTTGAGTAACGTAGATGACTTCGAACTAGCATTTCTTCAGTGCCTATTAAACAAACCAAGCTACTTTATATTAATTCAATAGGATACTTTTTTCACAAGTTAATGAATCAATGCAGACAGCTTGCTCATCAACTTAATTTCTTCTATTTTAAATCCTTAATTTTTCATACCAACCGATCCTTGTTGCGGATGCATTAGTATATCTATAATTGATAATTTGATATCAATGAATCCTTTGAAGGGTGACTTGATATAAACAACCTACTCAGTTCACTTATTTTGTTAACTACTTCATCGCAGTGTACTCGTTTCCACTTTCTTTTTTATTGATATATTATATACTTAGCTGTACGCATTTTTGCCTCTTTTGTCTGTTTTAGTTTACACTGTTTAGTTGTGACTTGTTTCTTTTTTTTAAATAATAAAATTGGTTAGATGGAAACTGGTGGTCCTGTAGCTCCAAGAGTTCCTCCTGCAAGTAAAGAAGTTGTGGCGAAACTTCCTGTCATTACTCTCACAGAGGAGATCCTGGCTAATATGGGGAAAGATGCAGAGTGTGCCATTTGCAGGGAAAATCTGGTGTTAAATGACCAAATGCAAGAGTTACCATGCAAGCACACATTCCATCCACCATGTGTAAAGCCATGGCTGGTATTGTTTCGAACTCTGCTTATTTACTGAAAGTTCTGTTTTACCCTTTTAAAACCAACTTTTTGCATTTGATAGTAATGAGATGCGGAAGAAATGACATAATTAGATATAAAGTTTGTTCAATTTTATCCCTTTTGTGGCAGGATGAGCACAATTCTTGTCCGATATGTCGTTATGAGCTGCAAACGGATGATCATGCCTATGAGAGCTGGAAGGAACGTGAAAAGGAAGCCGAAGAGGAGAGGAAAGGTGCTGCAAATGCTCTTCGAGGTGGTGAATTCATGTATGTTTAGATGGCTATTCAGTTATGATGTATAATATGGTTTACCCTGAAGTAAGGGATTAGAAATTTTTGGTTGGTGAATAGTTGTGTATTCATAATTATTTGAAACTATAGCTATTCCTTGAAATTCAATCTCATTTTATAATTTTACTGGACACTGATTGTCTGCAAATACAATCGCCAAACAATGTTGGGAGCATTGATGCGTGTGTGTTCAATACTTCAAATTAATCCCATACATGGTAATTATTTTCAGAAATATGTTGAAGGGGTTGTGCTAAAAACAACAGTTCATAAAATGCACCCAATTTATTGTAGTATTTAACAAGTACATGATCAATAGTACTTATATAGTTAAGGAGTAAGTATATGAATATTAAAATTGTTATCCATGTAGGTACTGAGACGTGTCTTAGAATACTCTATCCAAATACTAGTTATTATCATCTATCCGTTACAAATTCTTACATTTTTGTAGGTCCTACCATATCAAATTAGTTTTAAGAACTCTATCAACTTTTTACTTCCATTGAGAAACATTTTTTGAACTCAAAATAGATCTCACAAAGCTATCTTTCCATTTTTTGCGGTTAGTTATTCTGTGCAAAAAATAATTTTTCAATGGCAAGAACCTGTTTTTCTTGAAAGATTAGTTCTTATAATTGTCATCTATACTAACTTGCTAGTCCAATAGTAAAATTGAAGAATAATCCAATTCGTATCTCTATGAACACTATGTTGAACCAAAAACTTCAAAAGCAATTCTCAAACATAAACAGATGTACTGTGTGTTTGGAAAAGACAAAAAACACAGTAAAACCACATGGCTATTTGAAGCTCACATTAATTCACGCTCGCATCGGGACATGAGGAAAATAGGATGGGCCCATGCAAGAATCCAAACCTAGTTGTAAAACAGAAGAAAAGAAAGAGTGAAGTGTATTTTTCGTTTAAAGTTGACAAATGTAGAGCAAAAGTTCTTTTTCATAGCTAAATGGATTTGGATTTACGGTTGATATACTCTTTATGTCTCTTACTCTGTATTGGGTTCCGTATTGGGCAACCGCCACGCTGAGTTTGAAGCTTTCTCACTAAGATTTTTAGAAGTATATATTGTGATTTTGTTGATTTCCAAACACACACTAGTCAATCCAAATTCAGAAGTAGGTTGGTTTATGGAAGTAAAGTCTTCATTACTTTTTCATTTTTCTTTTTCGTTTGAGGTCTCAGTAGTATCATTTTATCCTCTATTTCTAATACTACATCATAAAAATCATACAATTCTTATGCTCAAGTACATTTGATAAGTATTATTCAATTTAATCATATAGTGGTTCGAGAATAGTCACTCACAATATCTAGACTCTAGAGTATAATAGCATCATTCTCAATTATATCATTGTCAACAAAAGCATTTAAGATAGTTTCACATTTACTTATCTTTTAAGTTCCCCCGCTTATTAGTAATTCCATTAAACATGGTACAAAAAATATTTATTAAGTCAAAAATGGTTTATAAATTATAGATTTTATAAAATTATGATAGTTCACTGTGATTACGATAAACTGACACTGATACCTAATATTATAAATAATTGTAAATTGACACTAATGCCGAAGAAACACTATTATTATAAATAATTGTAAATTGAGCCTAACTTGGATAGAAATCATTAAGCATATACACCAAAACCTTAATAAAACAATCGAAATTAATGTAGCTAACATATCGTTTAAATACAAATAATGGGCAGAATCCCTAACATATCAATTAAAGTACTTGAAAAAAAAAAAAACCTTGTAGTGAACAAATATAATGCATATCTGTTTGTTGTACCAAACATTGTTCAATTCATTCTTTCAAAGCAAGCTAGCTATTTCAAAATAATTAGATCCCAATGCAAGTTTCAAATCCAAAAATTCTAACCTCACAAGGCAACCAATATCATTACCTCAAAAATGAATATTTTTAGGTATAAAGCATAAACTAAAATATATATATAAGTCAATACAGAACCGAGCTACATTCTAGCTTGGTACTAAAAATGTGACAACAACAACTTCTCACCAAATTCCAACCATTATTGACTTGTAAACTCACTCTAATATACACCAGCGCCTTCGGCTTATGAATTAAAGATGCTAATGCAGCTCGTGGTTGACCAAATTATGACAATACACGTGATAAAATTTGCGCAGAGTAAAGTTAAGAAACCTTCCATGACAAATCTATTTGATATGTCGGCGAATCCCCGGAACATTACCCAAATGGTCATAAAGATCAGAGAATTAACTTAACCAATACAGACCTTGGAACCTTGGATCTTAATAAACACCACCTTGTTAACTACTAGGCTTTACCCTACTCCACCTATTTGCAGGTCTTTGTGAACTTTGAGGCGAATCACGAGGCTCTGAGAATCTATCATTTCTAGGTGTAGATCTAGACGAATTTTGAGTCCACCCGCGAGGCTCCGAAAATCTATCGTTTCTAGGTGCAGGTCTTGGTGAATTTTGAGTCCACTTGCGAGGCTCTGAGAATCTGTTGTTTCTAGTTGCAGATCCCATTCCATCAATCCTTCCACCTCTTCTGTCTGTGTTTCTCCTCATATTATGATTATTAGGTTTGTACCCGCTTGACTTGATGTTTTCTTGCTCAACGTCATAAGCCACTGGTTGGATCCCCTGTTTGATCTTTTCCTGCTCAGCTTCATAGGCTAACGGTTCGATCCCCTGAAGATCAGGTTCTGTGACATAATCGAATGGCCGCTTGGATTCATCCATTCTTCTAAATGTTATTGATATCCTAGTAAATGTTTCAACAAAAAGAATATGAATCAATAACCCATCATTGGTCTAAATGCCAATAAGATAATATCATACTGTCAGCTCAGTTGGTGAGGTGAAAGACACCAAAGGAATACTAACCAGGAGGTCCAGGGTTCAAATCATGGAAACTCACAAAATCCACTAATTTAACATATCAACATTTGGCTATAAAAAAAATCAGTAAATACCTTTTTGTAGGAACGGCAGGTACACAATGCTTAGCTACATCAGCTCCATTTCCATTTAAGACAAGTACAGATCTGGAGAGATAAAAAGAGTGAGTACAAGATTTTGAATCCTCCATAACAATGGTAAAACTGATGAATAATGTAATCCTGCTATATCCAATGTCATGTAGCAATAGTTAACAAACTAAATAGACAGAGTAGGAGATAAATCAATACATAATACTAACCCTACTGGTAGAGGAATAGCAAATGAACCATCAAATTCACCAGGGCCTACAATCCTCAAGTTTGATCCAAAAAGTATGTCACACTCGCTTAGAAATGAGACAGTGCAAAATGGTCGAACAAAATCGTGGTTATCTATGTGTGGAGGTATGCAATCACCTTCTTCATAGATATTCACGATGCAACTATCCGGCACACAAGTGGCAGGGAGAACATGCCACTTGACCAGGCGTCGAATGATGACCTTGAAAAGATCGGGTAAAGGATCTATCGATGCACGGGGAAGAATACCAGGTGGGTTACCATCCCTATCCTGTAAGCAGAAAGTTAATTTTAAAAGTTATACATCCATTTATGAAGTTCATCAACCATTATACTATGCCCCAAATAATAATGAAGTTATATTCATTGTAAAGAAATAAATGTAAAGACATCATGAGAGACTAACCACTGCATAATTGTAACAACACCCAAATTGGATAGTTTGGCGTCCCTTGCCCCTCATCCATTTTTGTGGCGCTGAAAATGTCCTTTCTGAAAAATTTAAGAATCAACATCGTATAGTCAGTTCCTTGGAAATGACACCATT
The DNA here is from genome assembly GCA_037974875.1 of Cicer bijugum. NCBI lineage: Eukaryota > Viridiplantae > Streptophyta > Magnoliopsida > Fabales > Fabaceae > Cicer > Cicer bijugum. Next base: position 3,737,811 of record JBBPBT010001185.1, read on the forward strand.
TATCACATTACCAAATTGTCAATGTAGTATTTCCTAACTAATTGGCCTTGCTAAGTTTTGGGCAGTCCTCAAAACTCTAGATATACATGAAAGTTACTTCTGTATATATTTGGTATCTCCATGGCCAGTAGTCAAAGGGAAGGGGTCTGACATCTGGCTGATTGAGGCGCATTGAAGTGTTTTTGTACAGGACAAGATACACCTTTTGCAAGTTGCTAATATTTAGAAACCCAAAAAAGCAAAGCTACCTAAGTTGATAATTATGTCGCCGAATGTGTAGAGTAGTTAAGATAGATAACTAGTTGTCAATCTTTGTTACGCTTGATTGCAAGCAGCTTAAGGTTAACTCTATTGAAGGTTCTAATCTTTTATTTTTTATTATGAATGACATGCTTGAATAATTAACTTACAAGGCAAAAATATCTTTCAAAGTTTACTAATTTTTAATCGTTATAGCCATTCTTCAATGAGACGTGTATATTTGGCGCACCTAGCCTCAAGGTGCTAATTGCATGGCAAATATAAGTATAAAAGTCAGGTAGTTTAATGTTTTCTATTATTTCTACTGTTAACAGTTAACACCTTTCTTCAATGAGGCGTGCGTTTCTTTGACCGCACCTTGCCTCGACATGCTATAAACCACAAAACGTTAAAAGAGTGCTTTTAACCTTTGACTAATTTTTCCATTGCATTCATTAAAATACCTATTGTGCTACATGTTCTCATTCAATGGCCATGTTAACAGTTTGAATTTCCATCACACAGTTGAATTATCAATACAATCTTTACAAAAATGGACATTTGATAATTGTATAGCCAAAAGAAATTTTAATAGAACAAATGGCACAACAAATAAAATAGATCTTGATAATTTCTATTAATTAGTCAGCTACAGATCTCATCAAATTCATGAGACTACTTCATTTATAATAGTCAGCCAATATGCATATGAACACTACAAACATATAAATCATCTTATTAAACTTATCATAACTCTATAGTACAATATGGAAAAAGCCATGCAGAATGACAACAACTTGGGACACATTTAATTGAATTTATTATTCTTCCACAAATGTAAATTCAAAGAAATAACAATATCAAAACAAAGAATAATTTCTCCAAGGTTTCAAAAACAGGTCCAAAACCCCGATAGTAAAGTTTTCGATGTTTGATATCTCTGTGGTCATAATCACAACACAACTCGGAATCAACCGTGATTTAAAACCTTGGATTTTTCAATTCTAGAGACATCATTAAAAACCTACAAAATACAACTACATAGTGTTGTCAAATAGTCGTTGTAGCATAAAAAAATTTGAACAAATCGCTATTACTTTATAGTACACTTTAGCATAGCAGAATTTGAACAAACAGCTATAGCAATATGCTATTACAACACTGCAACTACATAACAATTAACAACAAAAGAAGAGGTTAATTAAGATGAAAATCACAAACCTTTAAGCTTTCCTTTTCTTCCCATCTCCTGTAAAGAAGCAACATATTCAACAATCCTCTTCTGTTCAGCAGCACTAAAGATACCAGAATGCAATTCAAGACCTTCAAGAATGTTCATGAGTTTTCCATTAACCCTTTCAAAACAAATAAAATCTTTCTTACGCCTCACATTCATAAACCTAATATACTCTCTTTGCTCCCTAGGCAAAATAGCCTTATCAGAAACAACTCTAGAGTTGTTGTTATTATTCAAATTCCCAACAACGACAACACCATTGTTGTCGTTTTGTTCATCATCTTCACCAAATTCATCATCTTCTTGTGCCATATCAGCCCAAGACATACGTGGACTCGGAGCTTCCGGTGTTGAATTTGGTTGCACCCCATCTTTCCAACTACCAAGAGAATGACAATCACAGTTGTCTTCAACAACATCTTCATCGTTAACCTCGGAAGACTGTTCCAACTTCGAATTTTCGTTCTGGTTCTGAGTCTCTACACAAAATTCAATGAAAAAAAGTATGAGTTTTTTATATTAGAAAGCGAAAAAGAAAACGACCCAATTGAAAAAATTGAAAATTCAGGTTGAAATTAGGGTTTATGTTACCTGGGTCAATGGAATGGATGCGATCGGAGAGTGATTGAGAACAACGGCGGCAGAGATCTCGAGATAGAAAGGGAAGCCATGTGGAGAGAAACTCGGAGGCGATTCGGAGTTCGGAAGGTTGATAATTAAGGAGGAAAGGGTCGTTAGATTGAAGTTGTTTGTGTCGCTCGTCCATGGCGGTGAGTCGACTCGGAGAGAGGAATCGGAGACAAGCAAGAAACTTAACTAAACGCAACAAGACCAAGATACTCTGCTTCTTCTTCTTCCTGATTTTAATTAAGATTATTATTATTATATTATTATTTTGGTGGACTAATATATATATATAACTGAAATAAAAAAAACAAATATATTAATGTACGGAGTAAATGGAAAGAATCAAAAGAAAGATCCGATTTCCATTTTTTTTTTCACGCAATGTTTCTGTTTGATGTTGAACTAGGTTAGAAGATCACACAAAAAATACAATTTCAATAAAAGATTTCTTTCAAAAATAAAAATATTATTTTGAAAATAATTTTCGGGCAAAACCAAAATAAAAAGATTTTGATTTGAAAATAATAAAAAATAAGAGTAAGAAAACAATCATACTTGGATTCTGTTTATTTAATTTTTTTAAAAAGCATGGATGCTATTTATATATATGGATACTGTGGTTCCTAAAAAAATTATTATTCACTCTCAAACACAGTCTACTCACCTTCTATTTTTTTTGTTGCCACAAGAAAATTAACACAACGCATCTATCATGCGTTTTTCATCTTATAATATATAAATTTACACTATTAATTACAAAACATATTTTTTATTTGTACTATCTCACTTAGTTAATAAAATATTTAAAACGAGAACAAATATAAAAATGAATAATCTATTTTTAAAGATGAAAAATAATTTGACTTGAAATGAAATGTTTAAAAATAAAATATTAAGTAAAAAATGTTTCTAAATATAATTCATAAAAAAATTTAAACCAATATGTACCTCTATAATATGTACCTTTAATAAATTAATTT
>JBBPBT010001185.1:3740904-3768216 GCA_037974875.1 Cicer bijugum
TATATTTACATCATAATTAAGTCTATAACATTTGGTAAAGTAAAGACAAATTCAATCCTAATGATTTAATGCAGCCCAATATTCTAAAATTGTATTTTCTATTTCATTTTATTATAGGTTTGTATTATTCAAATGGTTTGCTATTGTCTATTTTAAACTATTGTTGCCACCTATTTTGTATACGGTTTATTTTACATTGTGTTTAAAATTCTCATTTAGATTCTAAACTATTAAATTATGGTTCAATTCGGTTTTTTTACTCTCTATTTTATATTTTAATTTGAGGTTGTTACTGTTATTTTAAGTTATATTTTAGATGAACAAATTTTATTTTTACGGTATATTTTTGTTTTAGAGGACAAAATTCTAAATTTATAGTTATAACTGATTCCATATTAAAGTGGTAATTGTATATTCTATTTTAATTAGGTATTTCAAATTATGTTTCTGATTTTGCAAAAAAATTGATTATTTTTTTTTTTTTGCAAATTCAATCATCCGAATCGAACCAACATACACATAATAAGTTTAGTTTGATTCAGCTCCAGTCATAAAAAAAAAATCGAACTAAATCAATCTATGCGAATTTCGTTTGTTTAAATCTATTTTTTATTGAAAATTGAATCAACTCGACCTGTTACACCTCGCCAATTACGAGACACATACAATGTGTCCTATTTGTGTTAAAAGATGTGTTCCTAAATCATTTTTCATTATATAACCCACAATCCCATGTCTCAAAAAATAAAAATAGTTTTTTTTTCTACTCCCAATATTTTTAAAAGTCTCCAAACTACACATTTTAATCGATCAATTCAGAGATATTTTTTTAGATCAAACTACACCTCCCAATTAATCGATCCAAAAAATATTGGGGTGAGAGAAGAAACTCCAAAAAATCAAACTTTGTGAGACCCATGAAGAGTGTGTTGGATCATAAGGCTCAAAACTAAAACAATTAGTGTTTATAGTCTACATTCTAGTTAGTAGGACATCATTAGAGCTATAAAACTTGGTCAAATCTAGTGGGTTGACCGAATCGACCCACATTTCAATTTAAATTATAATGCAAAAGGACAACTTAAAAATAATTGAGTTTTTATGCTTTAGTCCATCTGACTTTGGGATCAGCCGCGAACTAACCTTTTTGGCTTTGAACTAATCGATTAATAGGAAAAAAAATCAAATAAATAAGATTTCGGTTTTTTCTTAGTCTCCTTATTATCAAAAGAAATATCCACCATACACATTCGCCTCAACTCATTTTCTCAACTCAATTCGCTTAAAATATAAATAAACTTAAAAACATAGTATAAAGACTTAGAAACAAAAATAAATTTAAAAAACATACATTTCAGTTCAATCTAGTTCACATGAAAACTAAAACATTTAACTCATTTAACTCATGTTTGTCAATTAAAATTGTTAAATTATTAAAAATATTTAACTTTTATTATAATTATCTCTAAAATTATGTTCATAAATAATTGTGATGTAATGACACTATAAATTTTTTTATGCGTAGAATATATCACAATTAAACTAAAAACTTAAGGCCTTTTAAAGCTGACATTAGCACCACCGTCATGTCCTCTATTTTGGTGTTAAGTGTTAAATATTTTGGTAATTTGAGAGACCTAATTATTTGTTTTACAAATTTTAACTAGTAAAATATATTTTTTCTTACAGATATATTAAGCTTCATATTCTACGGCATTGAATCAGAATTAGATATTATAGCGCATTGCAAAATGGGCCAAATCATAATGGCCCATGTATATATTTTCATTCACTTTATTTAAATTTTTATTTTTTAATTTATTAAAATACTTTTAAATATACGGTAAAAAAAATCAGATACTTAAAATTCTTCTTATCAAAAATTTCATACACATAATTTTTAATAGTTATTTTTTAATATAAAAAATTTCAATTTTCGAGAATTAGTTTCATCTAAAAATTTAAAAAACTAATAGTTGGTTTTATAAAAAAATTTCGATATTAAAATATAACTACAAGAAATTTCAAATTTTCAGTTGAAACTCTCGAAAATTTCATTATGAAATTTTTAATACAAGTTTTTTTATTTATTTATTTTAAAATTTGAAATTTTTGATAGAGTAAAAATAACTATTGAAATGTCAAATTATAAATTTTTTAATATTATAAATAGTATATCGAAAAATTTTGTTGAGAGAAATTTCCATAAATAATTTGTACTATAAAAAATTTCATGCCTTAAAATTTCTAATATACTATTTATATCATTACACATATATACTGTCGAAAAATTGTAAAAATACAATTTCTCTGATAATGTTAATTTGTATTTTGAAAAAAATGATTTATTTATAGAAAAAATTTAGTGAAAAAATGACTCATTCAAATTCTCCAATTTATTCATTTTTTAAACTTTGTATGAAATTATAGTTTATGATAGTATGAAATATAATATCAAATAATAATTTCCGATAATATATTTGACGGTGAAAATACAAACACAAGACAAATGAGTAATCACCTTATGAAATTCAATTGAGATGATAAAAAAAAGACCAAAACCATACAATTTCAAATTCAAACAAGATGGAGACCGGAGAGGCCTTAATTAAAATCGTGGCAAAATCTTCAACACAGAAATAACTTTAACAATTACAACACAAAAGTAATATATAAATATTCACTAAATAATTAATTAATTTGTAACTTTATTTTCCACAACACTTTGTAATTGCATAGGCCAATAGTGTTCTTCTTTGGGTTATTGAGTTTAATCATTCAGTTCACAATGGAAATGGCGACCTCCTCCATCTTAGCCTCAAATTTCAAATTCACACTCTCTTCAAATAATACTAAGTATCTGTCTATGTTTGATGGTTTGAGACAACAACACCCAAATGGCTCTTCATTCAACAAATGTCTCCAATATCAATCTTTGTCAACTAAGATGGTGGCAAATACAACAAAGATAGCTTCTGATATGTATGTTAGAAGAAACACAAGTATGAGAATCAATAGCAAGATGTACACAAACTTAGATTCTTGTCTTGTGATTCCACCACCTACTCCAAATCCTAGGGCTATAATCAAATTCCTTGGTGGTGCCTTCATTGGTGCTATTCCTGAACTTACTTATGGGTATTCTTGCTTACCCTTTTGTTTTTTCAATCTAAAGTTTGAATCTTTCCATGGTGGTAATGTGATATTCAAGTTTTTCTTTATTTGTTTTTTCTTTTTGCAAATTGTAGCTATCTAATAGAGTTATTGTGTCTTACCCTTTTGATTTTTCAATGTAAAGTTTGATTTTTTGTATGGTCGTAATAATAGTGTTCAAGTTTTTCTTTATTTAATTTTTTGCTTTTGCAAATTGCAGCTATCTACTAGAGTTATTGGCAAACGAAGGTTTTCTTGTTGTGGTGGTGCCTTACAATGTGACATTTGATCATTCTCAAGCTGCTAAACAAGTATATGAGAGATTTCATACTTGTTTGGATACAATCCTCACATATGGGTTGCCTCAAGCCAATTTGTCACCTGCTCAGCTTGTAGACCTTCCTCTTTTCTCAGTTGGCCATAGGTATGCCCTTTACATGGTTTTAAATTGTGGCTGCAGTTACGTAGGGAACTGTTATAATGTGGTCGATGAAACCGTAATTGCAATTGCAACACTGTTGCAGAGACCTCTAAAACTGTAATATTGCGACTGGAATTGTGGCTTCTGCAATTTAGAACCATTAGGTTGTTGTTTTGTTTAGTATCAATCTAAATGAAGTCAAGGTCAAGTAACTTTTTTTTTTTTTTTAAATTTGAATTTGTAGCAATGGTGCACTTCTTCAACTACTCACAGGAAGCTTATTTTCTGAGAAACTACCCAAGGTTTGGTTATTTTTTCTGGCTGCTAGAGTACAAGGCTGTATTTATTTATCTATGAACAAAAAGGATTTTGATACAAATATTATATTAATTAAATTATTATAAGCATGTTTTAGTTTATGGAAGCATAATGCAGATTATAAAATTTAATTTTCTTTAGTAAAACTTATAGACTTATAGCTATATCAATTCAAGGAATGTGATGAAAAGGTATGTATCTCTTGTGGAAGGCTAATGCCGTAATTGCTTACAACAACAGACCAGCAACAGAGGCAGTCCCTTACTTTGAGCAGGTATTAACAACATTCATACTTGTTTAATGCTAACACTACAATTTATCTAAGAGTCTTTATAGGTTACTTTAATTGAATGATTGATTTTAATGGTTGTGATTGAGATTACACTGTAGACAGATACTTTTGATCGAAGGCGTGTCCTGGTATCGGACACGACATTGACACCTATATTACATTCAATTAATTAATTTTCTCAAATTATTACTGGTGTCGACGTGTCGGTGTCGTGTCGACGTGTCTAGGTCAGTATTCATGCTTCATATGTACCTTGCCACAGAAAGTTTCATTATGAAAGTTAAAGTTTAGTTTGGAAGATGGATTATTATGTTACATAGAGTTATAAAACATTGTCTGCTTAACATATGGTTTTAATAAGAATGTTCTTTGAAGAAATATTCATTGTTTGGAAACAATTTATTAAAATTTTGTATTTACCTTGGATAATTTACTGATTTACACTAAGTAATTAAGATGGTGACGGAACAAATCTAACCATACAAAATACTTGTTATGAATATGTTGGAATCACACCCGAATAAGCTTCAACATTATTTTTTTTTAACATATTAAGCATAGCTGAGGATTCTGTATATCTGTCCAAATAAATGAAAAGTCATTAAATAAGCTTCTTTTCCATTTCTATATCCTTTTCCCATCCCATGTATAATAACCAGCTGGTAAGCTCAAGAAATATAACATTTATACATTCAATTAAGTTCAATTAGTATAAGCATTATCCGCATACCATCAACTCGTTGGAAATTTAGCACATTCAATTTTGTTGCCACTGAATCAATTATTCCCTTCATTTTACCATTCTAAACAACAGCATCAGAACCACTGAAATAAACATGCTTTCTGACATAATTTCATATGGCCTTAAGGAGTAAAGATGTTGGGTATGGTTGATAAGTTGGTCCAGTTCAGGGGTAATTTTGTAAACTGGACCATAGTATTTAAACACAATTGTGTATTGTAAACTGTAAGCTTGAATCATAGCAGAAAGGTATTGCAGTCGCTCTGCAGTCAGAGACATAGGCACAATTGACCGAACTCTATGATCAAATCTCGTTTGTTCTTTGTGTTTTCATATCTATTTTCTTTTGAACTGGAGTTGCTGTTTGAACAAATGTTCTTTAAAAGGCTTATATCGTTCATCTTTCATACTACATTTAATATGATAAAGCATGTGTGAAGTTGTTCATGTCAATTGCGTTCTAAAACTTTGCATTGATGTCTTGCAGTTGGGTCCTGCAGTCAGCCAGCTGATGCCGGTTGTCGTAGCAAATCCTATTTACTCAATAGCTAGAAATGCACCAGGTATCTCCTGAGATTGCGCCTGTTTTGAAATTCTGAACGGGTTGCTATAGCTTTGTAAACTATCTCACTCCCCCTACTGTTGAAATTTTCCAAAAGAAAGCATTGTCGTCGTTGCTAAATTTGTTAGAATACAAAACATATTTACTTTGTATGATCCTCTAATAATGTATTTATGAAGTTAAAATCAGTTAATCTAAATGAAATAATTGTGTTATTGCCTCAACCATTCTTGTTGAATTCATTGGTTTGTTTGATTACATGTAGGTTTTATCTTTTCATTTCATAGATTAACTATAAGGGTTTGTGTATGTATAATTTTATATAATATAACGATTATGCATGTCATCTGCAACATATGTAGGAGATGCATGGAAGATCATGCTGGATGCTGTTGGATCAGTTCTACAGGAAAGTGAACAGGAAGTTTTGAATTCTCTAACTAAATTTGTCGATCAGCTTCCTTTAGTAATGAATGAGGTATATGTTAACTGTTGATTCTTTAGATTATGTTATGATATTTATTTTCAATAAGGAACTAGTAGTATGTGCTAAAGGGAAAACCTTGGAGGTAAAATTTTGCTGTTAATTTTGGTTCCATTTGATGCTTATAATCCCTTAGGTTAATCTATAAAATGTTTATGATGATCTTTGTGACCATGGTCTATAATGATCTTTGAAACACTGACAGAGACACGACACTGGCAATAGTTTGAGAAAATAGAAATGATTGGGGTGTAACACACTTGTCGGTGTCAGACACTAGACACGCCTTCAATCTGAAGTGTCGGGGCTATATAGTGATTGAAAAGTATGAAACCCAACTTGAGCATGGTTGAATATCTGTCTTCATGGCAACTTACACAATGATGCTTAAAATTCATTTTTTTACAAGTTAATGATTGTGTGTGTATTTATATATTTTCTTCTTGATGAGTATATATATATATCTCTGTCAGGTTTCACAAGGAGTCTCAGAGTTCAAGCCAACACCATCCGAAAATCGTGATTGCTTTAAAAGTTCATACAATGTCAAACACACATTATTGGTTTGTCTAACCACATAACTTACTTCTGAAAGATGGCTAGCATTGGTAAGATGTGTTTGATTTTCTTTTTGTCTCTTTAGGTGAAATTCAATTTCGACACAATCGATGAGACAAATATTCTTGAAGAAACACTCAAGCCTCGTGTGGAGTCATTTGGTGGGACGGTAGAAAAAGTAGAATTGAGTGGTAATCACATCACACCATGCATCCAGGTAAAACTTTTCTGCATCCTCCTTTATTCCATACTTTTGTAGTGTCTAATAATCATGGCAGTGACTAATAGATTTAACTCCAATCTTGGTTTGGTTAGCACTATTTGTGATTAGCTCCATGTAAATAAAAAATTCAAATGAAATGAATTCTTCTATCACTTTGAGAATCTAATTTGATGGAAGGAAGAATGAATTTTCATACACTTTTGTAGTGTTTTGTTTTCCTTTTTGGTTGTGTTAGGTGTGATTATCCTTTGCTAAGAAAAAAATTATTTATATTGATATTCTTTAATGATTGCTTCTTATAGAAGCCTTATGTTTCATTTCATTTTGTTGGCTATGGCTCATACTTTACTGATAACTGGGAAAGTTGCTCGAGCATGCCCTTTGGGCCCCAAACGTTGGTTGGGCTACAATTGGAGGGTGTGAGGGGCAAACCCCCCTTTGTTACGGGCTAAGGGTAATCTTGTAAATTGGACCTAGTATTTAAAACCAAGTTGTAATTTGTAACCCTAAGATTAAATAGTAATAGAAAGGTATTGCAGCCAGTCTACATTGGAGACGTAAGCACAATTGGTCGAACTCCATGATCAACTCGTGTTCTTTGTTTTCATTTTCCGTATCTGTGGAATAAAGGTTGTTGATCTAACACATTTAAATTTTGTGTTGCTTTTTTTTTTCTTCATTGCTTGGTGTTTAGGAACCAAGATGGGAAGTGGGTAAATTTTATACTCCAGCAGATGCTGTTGCTCAAAGGCTCAAATCTCTTTCTTTGAGTGACACTAGAATCCTTGCCCGAACCATTAGTGATTGGTTCAAACGTTTTGAGGATTGAAGTGCCAAGGAAGATTTCCATTGCATAAATAATGCAATATAGTTTTGGCTATTAGAAACTTTGATTATGGAGGTGATAATTGAAGATCATCCACTTACATGATATATATGTGCATTGATGAGTCAAGAATGTAGAAAATAGCTGACTGAGACACAATAATCCAAAACACAAATATATTCATCTATCTTGCGTTTATTTTTTATCATTTACTTTCATCTTTTATTGCATTCATTACATTATTGTCTTTTTTTTTTCCTTTCCATTTACTAAATTTATTTACTAACCTTTAATTTGACCTAGTTATAGTTTAGGAGTTTTGTACTTTAGGACTCTTTTGAAGAATTCCAGAAATTCATGTTAAGAAGCATAGTCAATTCCTTAAAGAATCCCTACAAGATAAAGAGTGACGCTCGAGTGCAAAGGCAGAAGGGAGCTTGAATGCAGGTTCCATCTGTCTAATAGGGACAAAATTTGACCTTAGTGATCTGATTTGTTGAGTGAAAGGGCTATCACTCCATGTCGGGGAGGAATAAACTGATTTTCCCCAAGAACTCACATCTAGGGGAGGAATTGACACCTCCATGACGACTCTTCATTAAAGCAGTACACGAGCTAAGTTTGTAACATCGTGAGACAATTTGGTTCATATTCGTTGGAGCAGAAGAAGTGGATTGAAGGTGCAAAAACACAAGAAGAGGTTGAATTGTGGTTTGCCTTATTAAAAACTTCTTTTAAAAATTATGGTTTAGGATACTAGAACAAATGAGTTATAATAAAACATATATACCAATTAAACAAAACATTATGGCAGAGGGAAAACATCATAATTCATACTGGTTTACTACCAACGTGACAACTATGTCCAGTTCCATCACACAAAGATTTATCCACTAATTCAGAACATGAATTACAATATCTAACCCTACAAATGAGTTTTCTCAACTTTTAGCTTGAAATCTATAGACCATTGAGGCACTACAACAATTTGGTCCTACAAGTCAAATCTTCTCAATTTCTAACTTGAAAAACCTACAAGTCGTTGAGGCAAAATAACCACTACCAGACTCAGTTACAAATGGGTGAAACTTGGTTCCACGTTACTTCTTCTAAATAGAATGATTACAATGGATTGCACACTTGAAAAAATAGCATTAAGCACTAAGTAATATAAATTGAATGTATGTCTTTGCTTTGAAACTGAAACCTTGAATTTGAATACTTAGAGAATTTTTTGCGTTCGTAAGGTTTTTCGAGTTGTTGTGTTTTCTTCTTCAGAATTGATCCCTTTATATAACATGAATTAAGATTTCAATACTGTCCCAAACAAATTATGAGCGTATCCTCCTTGCGCGCGAGGTTAACAAAGATCTTCGCAAAAAATAAACCTTGATATATACGGTTTGAGAATATGACTATTGAAGCTTTATTAATTGCAAAACAAATCTTCAATCAAATCTTCTAGAATGATTATGTGCGAGAATGTCCAGATAGCGCTTGAAAATAATTCTTCTTAAATCTTCTAAGTGTATTTTCCTTGTGTGAGGTCAACATAGATCTTCAAAAAAATAAATAAATTTTGATAGATATGGTTTGGGAATATGATTAGTGAAGCTTAATTAATTTTAAAACAATTCTTTTAGAATGATTTTGCGCAAGAATGTCTGGATAACGCTTGAAAATAGTTCACATTGAATCTTCTTTTCATATGCTTGTTTAAGAGCAATGGGAACATATCAGAATATGTTCTTAGACCATCAGAATTATGAAACAACTGAGTCTTCATCAAAGCGTTGACTTTCCAACAGAAGAGTTAACTTTCTTCATGAGAACATAACTTGATCATTGTAGTTAGACGATGTGTTGCTTGTGTTAGATAATGTTATTATATATTAGTAGTAAGAGTATTTTAGACATTTCTATTCTTTTATATATATACTCATTGTAACCCTATTAACTTAAGTTTAAGTTTGGTTCATTCTATGTTATGAAACCCTAGAGTGGTTGTCTCTCTTCTTCCTCTTTTCATTGTTAACAACTTGGTTCAGGTAGTTAAAAGCAAAGGAAAAATCGCATGACTTAAAATTAGTGGCATGAACAACGTCACCTTGTTGCATCTTCAGAGCATGTTGCATATCAGGGGCAACATCTTTGAGCAAGTTGCAATGTTTAGAGCGAGCGAAACTTGAGTTTTAGAAGCAAATCAAATAGAAGCTTCAAAGTTATTGTAGTAGACTCTTTAGATGCATGCTTCAAACTTTAGAGGCATACTAAACAAAGACACACTTCAATCTTAAGAGGAAAGTGTGCAAAAGCTTCAGAGGCACACTGATAGATGTTTTAGAGACAAATCTTTAGAGGCAAATGCACACACACAACAACACATGAAATAACTAGAGTCTGAACGTTGAATTGAATTCTTTTGACTTCATTTGACTCTTATTTATTCGTTTCCTCTAACATCTCCACTTCCTTTGATATCGTTTCCTCCGTTTTCTGGATCTATTTACTGAACACTCAATGAAATAATTAGGACAATCAATTATTTTCACAAAGTATCTTTGTTATCATCAAAATATGATGAAGGAATTGTTTTTAAAATCAATCTGGTTTCAACAAATCGGACACAACATGCCACACAAAGTTCTTCATCTTTTGAGGTAGAGTCAAGCTCCACAACTTATTTCAATCACAGTCTACTTTCAAGATTATCATATAGAAATATGCATATTCTCTTTAACATAATATAGTTAATTTTAAAAAAAATCAAGATAATTTGTTTGAACCTTTTTTATGATAAATATATCAATGACAAATATAGTATACCTTAATACTATAGTTTCAAATATTTCCTTTTAATAAAATATTTGGCAGTTGCATATGTCAAAGTTTAATGAACTTTAAATGTGAATTTTGATTAGTATACTTTTATTTTAATAAATTTGATCTCTATTTGTGATTTAGCTCACACGGTAATTGTGAGGATATTTAATAATTTGTGACACAAATTATAATTAGTGTGTAGGTTTCAGCGTTAGATTTGTTAAGAAAAAAAAAATCTTTATTTTAAACAATCAATTTTAAATTCATGATAATTTAATATCTTACACAAAATATGATTTATATAATTAATCAGATGCCATGTTATAGATCATACATTATTCAACAATTAAATATTCAATAAATTATGAACCTGTCATTTCAAAATTTAAAATATAATTTTGAAGTTTGATTAATATAATTTATTTAAATTTTAAAACATTTATCTTTACTTTTAGATAATTTGCTTTAATTTATTTTATAATAAATATAATTGTGTGTGATATAATTGTTGAGTATTTTCTTTTTTCTTGAATAAAAATAATAATAATTACATCAATCAATAGTACAATTCAAAATTGCTAAAATCAAAAAAATGAATCTACAAACAACTTACAACATCTAAGTCAATATTATTAAATAAAAAAAATATCTACAATTATAATAAAATCTACAAATAAGACTAAGTAAAGTGTTAAGAATATTCATGTTTCTGAAACTTTAACGATGAGTCCACGGTTGAACTCTAAAATGAACACTATAATAAGACGAAGAATTAAAAAAAACGTGACGCTAAAGACGACAACTAAAAATAACAAAAAAAAAAACTAAATAAATATGAAATTACGGTAAAAAATTAATCTTAGACCATCCCAAAAAATGAAAATGGAATGGAGAGAAGAAGAGAACAAAAAGCGGCTGTTAAGTTATTTGGAATCTCTAATTGTTTTGAATATTTTCTTTTAAATATAATATATTTGACAATTGCATATGTTCAAGTTTAATTGAAATTGGTTAATATAATTTATTGTTATTTTAATAACTTGATTATTATTTCAAGAAAATCAACTTCACAGTTATGATGATAAATATAACTTGAATTTGATTTTCATTTAATCTATAATATCTAACTTAATATTGATTTATTATTAAGTATAATGCATTTTGGCAAAAACATCCAATTGTTTTTTACACTTTCCATTATATGTGAAAATAAACAGCAGGTCTCTAATGGATTTAAAGTTAGACATGTGAAAAGCTTATTATCAGTCTTGTAGAGTAGAGTTTTTCTTAATATCGAGTTTCCTTAATTATGAACTATGATTCCACAATCTGTTTCTGAGTTTTTTTGTTTTATTTTATTTTTTTTTAAATGATGCTCATTGTCAATTATTTTCTCCCCAAAGAAGGTGGAGACAAGGAGACTTTTTGTCACCTTATCTATTTATTTTGTTTACTGATATTTTTTAGGTTTATTTAAAAGGTTAAATTCAATGGATCTATTCATGTATCTAATTTGTATGAGGCGACCTTGTGTTGTCTCAATTTTTTTTTTCTTCAGATGATGCCTTCATTTTGTGCACGACAACAAAAAATTGATGTTGAGAGTTTCACAAATATATTCCTCAACTATATCAATAGGCTTCAGACTAATTTAGAGATCTCTTTCGTCTCAAATATTCCTTTAGACGGACAAAGTATAGTTCCAAAGATGGATTCCTTTAGAGGTGGTTGAGACTACCTCCAAATATTTAGTTTTCCTTCTTTGTTGGAAGTGTTGAAGTCAAAATACTTTTTTTCATAGATGTTGTAATGATGACAAATCTTATGAAATAAATATTAAATTTTATGAATGGAGATTTATTGATTATTGTATTTGAGTTTTTATTTAAGGAACAAAAATCACATAAGTGGATAAGGTAGAAGTCATTCACATCTACAAGTGCACAAATATCTATTCAATGATGAAAGAATCAAAATAGTCTCACAAGCTTACAATAATAATAATATCATAAGCTTCATGGAGATATTAGAATGGTATTGTTTGAACCTTAAAAGAACTAATTCAACTACCTTATTATTTAGGCTTAATTGCAGTTTTGGTCCCCCTATTTTAGCTGAATCGCAAAAGTAGTCCCCTCATTTTGTTTCTCTTCAGTTTTGATCCCTCAAACATAATTTTGGTCCAAAATTTGATGAAATTTCATTTTTTTAAAGCCGTATTACACAATTTATGATCATATATTTCAGGTACAATTGTTCCAAATGAGATCTTGAGGTATGATGTGACTTAAATAAATGAAAAAAAAAAAAAGAAATTTCATGAAGTTTTGAACCAAAACTAGGGAGAAACAAAATGAGGGGCTACTTTCGCGATTCAGCTAAAATAGGGGGACCAAAATTGCAATTAAACCTATTATTTATTGATAAGAATGTTTCTTTCAAGACAAAAGATCGTAGGTAAATGTTGGTATAAGAGTTCATGGTTATTATGCCTACATTGTGTTAGCACTTTTCCAACTAGGTTTATGAACCAATGCGAATCAAACAAGTCAAAAATTATCTCAAGAATCAAATGCAACAAATGTTCATAACGTTCTAAACCAAAGAATAAAGAGAATGATCAAAATGACCATTTAATACCTTGGGAAATATGTCCAATGAATATATTATAGATCCAAACATATCTGAAGATAATTAAAGAAATTAAAGAACATTTGTATGAAATAATCTTAAAATGAATATATCATGTAATATATCAAATATTCAAAATAATTGTTGAATATTCAAGAAACGCGTTCAGTATTTTCATACCTATACTAAAACATTTCAATGATATTTGATGTACAAAACAATTAAAAGATTGATAGAAAAGAATTCATGATAATGTTTTGGTTATTCTATTAAAAAGCAAATAACCAAAATGATCTTTTTAGAATAACAATATACAATAAATCAGTTGACATTTCACACATGGGATTCTCAATATTTAGTGAACAATTAAAAGTTAAGATTTGAAGGTCCATTTGCATAAACACACATGCATAATTTTCTACAGATTGATATCTAGATTGATTAGATGAAAACAAGTTCACAAACACTCAAGTGCACTGCTAATAATATTGTTGACGTGACAACATTACATGTTTTTGACTCACTCTTTTCCAATAGACATAATGGCAGGTCATCTTTTCCTTATTGTCCAAGTTTCCTTCAAGACTCAAGACATAACATTCTAGTTGAAAGGAGAACATTATGGATTGAATTACTCGAGACTTAAAAGAGATTGATCCAGAAGATTATTGGCACTTTGGGAAGTGTGTCCAACAATATATTCAATTTAAATTGGATATTCAAAGTCTATCATCATCTATAAATTGAATAGCAATTGAAATACGAAGGCACAAGTTCAATTTCCAATCTACCAAAACTTGTCCAAGTAAACACAAGTCAAAAAACTCTTCAAGCAAACTCAAATTTTCTTCACTATATTTGTGGATCATCATTTATTTAGTTTGTTTTTATTTATATCAAACAACGAGTTGAGAATAATAAGATCTCAAACACTTTGTATCATACACGTTGTAATTGACTCAAGTCTACTTTTTATGTTATATTGAGTGAATTTGTAAAAATCATTTCTAGATTGAAAGATGATTGTAAAAATTATTTATAAATTGAAATGTGGGTGTGAAATTCCTTTCAATTTTGAAAACTGATTGGAAAAATCTTTTCTAGTTTAAAATATGAAGATTGTAATTAATTAAAGTGTGATCAAAAGAAAAAGTGCAAAGGAAAACGTTATAGTTATGAAGCACATAGTGAAAATCTCACGATTGTGAGGACTGGACTAACCCGAGTTGGGTGAACTATTATACCTCTTGTGTATAATCTTTCTATCAATCATCTTTAATTATTTGCATGCAGATATCACATTTCACAATCATTATTTTTATTTACAACTTTTTAATTTCATATAAAATGTCCAAAACCATCTGGCCAATTAAGAGCTTATTAATCAACTTTTGATCACCAAATTTAATCTTAAATAAAGCATCAATTAAAGTGAAGGAACTAAATTTTATAAGAGTGATAATTCAAATCCACTTTCTTGTGACTATTCATTCCACTTCAAGAAAATCTAAGCAAAATATATTTGACTTTGTTCAAAATCGTATGTGGAAGAAGCTTAAGGGTTAGAAGGAGAAATTTCTTTCTTCATCACAGCGAGATGTACTCGTTAAATATGTGGCTCAATTCGTTCTCTTATTTTGCATGAGTTCTTTTTAGTTGCCGACCTATCTATGTGACCAACCTGTCTGTGTGACCATATTGAGTCAATGATTAAACACGTCTTGTGGGGTTACAATCTTGTTGAGAAGAAACACAATCATTTACTAAACTAGTATAAATGTTGCTGGCAAAAAATTAAAGAGATATGGGCTTCGTAAGCTTTAAAGTGTTTCATCTTGCTTTGCTTTCTAAACAAAGAGGATGTGTTCTTTCTAATCTTGTTCTTTATTAAACAAGTGCTTAAAATTTCAAATACTTTCCTTATAGGAACATATTTAAAGCTTGTTAGAGTCACCCTCCACGTTACACAAGGAGAGTGGCAGCTGAACCCTTTGTCAACGAGTAAAAATATAATTGGTTAACTTTGTATAATGGCTATAAGATTTGATCCCCTAGCCATCCACAATTCGAGTTGTCTTCCTCCATTGAAATGAATCACCTCTCTTGAATCTAAATAAGAAAAGTATGTTCTCGAGTAAAAATGTTTGTCATTCTATCATACATTAGCATGACAGTGACACCTCTCAAAATTCGGTACATAATGAAGATTTCCAACTTTGGCCTAAACTATAGAATATCGCGACATTAACAAAATATGTTAATTTAACTAAGAAGATTCTTCATAATGGCTTACCGGTGAAAAATAATTTAATTAATAGAGGTGTATTGATCCGTCCTTTATGCTCTTGGTGTTCTTAGAGAAAGAAATATGTTGACCATGTCTTCAAAAGTTTCTCATGGACTTAACAGCTTTGGTTTCTTTCCCTACTAGGTGTACGATTTGATGATATTATCTCTAATTTTAGAGATTGGCTTGAAATATCAATGTACATCTCGTTCAAAAGTAATTGAGACATTTGGTATGATCGAAATAAACTTTGTTTTAAAGGAAAAATTATTGTTGAATCCAAGATAGTTCATAAAATTTAGAAAGTTATTAATGACCACAAATGAATGTTGAATATTCAGGTCGTGGCCGATATGAATCAAAATTCTACCTACCCATTTAGTTGGTTGGTTTTCTCGTTTCATGATTAATACAAAATTAATGTTCATATTGTTGGTCTGAATAATAATTTTTGGTGAGTTAATATTGTTATTAGAGATGTTGGAAGTTGTCTTAGTTGTTATTTGGAAGATATTAACCCTATCTAAGTCAAATGTGATTGAGGCACATAGTTTATATATAACGCTACAGTTCGCAAATGTTTGAAATGTGATTGTGGCTTATAGTGTACAACATAATAAAGTTTCTCATTGATGTACAACTTTCTTAATGTCAAACATTAACGATGATAATGGTTGTCTGTCAAGTTAGTTTTTAGTAGTTAGTATCATCGACTATATTTTCAAGCATAATGACTATTCTACTTTAACCACACACAACACAATCAAACGACACAATATTTATTCTTCAAAATTATTATAATTTTTAGATTTCAATACCAAATACTTTATATTTGAATATGCATTTTTTTTAATATCTCTAAAAATCATCAGTATATTAAATATTTATAACAGATTATCAAATATTATTTATTTATTGTCATTGAGAAGAAATGCCATACATAAAAAATACATATTTAGTCATGGTCAACTCAACTCAGAATTAAAATAAATTGTAATATGAAGTGTTTCAATTTATATAAAATTTTATTAGTTTTAGTTTTGAAAATATTAAAATATAAGATCTTTTTATTAAAAAAAAAAAATTGAAAGTCTCTTTATTAAGTAAAATTTCATTGTTCTATAAAGACAACAAAGTAATTGTTTTGGTAATCTTAACTTTTAGATCAATCTTTGTCGTTGTCTACACTTTCAAATCTTAATATTTTTGACAGTATTTGCACTACAAGAAAAACTCTCATTATCTACATCATATTTTGACTTTACTTACGGTATAGCCGTGGGTAATGAGTAATTACTCACGAATTAGCTACGGACACGGGTCTGTAGGTAAATTACTCGTAGGAATTATATTACCTACGGAAAATTCATAGGTTACATTTACTTGTAAGATTTCCGTGGGTAATTTATCTACGGGAATGTTATGGTTAAATTACCCACCAACATATCATGGGTAATGTCAAACTATAGAAAATTAATGTTACCTACGAATGTTTCGTCGATAACGTTTCCTATGGCATATCCGTGGGTAATATCAAACTAGAAAAAAAAAATAAAAGTTCTAATTCGTGCTTTCATCACTTACATCAACTAAACAACAATATCACAATTTATATGTTGTATGACTAACATAGTTAAATCCAAAAATCTCAATAAATCCAAAAGTCTCCACAAAATATGAAAATAAATAAACTGTGATATTACTCTAAAAACAAGCAAGTTTTCTATGTTTGATACTTGTTTCATTACTAATCAATTCAAGTGTAGTCAAAACCAAAACATACACAATTTTAACGAAAACTTATGTCATAGCCTAAACTACCTCTTTGAAACTAATATTCCCACTATTAATTATCCAATCATAATTATAAGTTTTTCCTGAAAATGTAAGGTGATATGGTCAGACTATATAGAACAACTACAAGAAGCAAAATAAATTCACAAAATGTACCAAAAATTTACCACTAAGCTGGGTACCTCAAATTCAAATGCCCTAGTGTTCTTCCACTTTTCCTAAACTCCAATTCGTATGTTGTTGTAACACCCCGTTTTTCTTAGCGAGGGTGTATTTTTTTTTCAAAAGAAATTAAAATACAACAGAGAAATAAATAAGGTAAAACCTTTGGATAAATAATTTAGTCATTATAATTTACAAACAGCGAAAAACTTTTTCAAAATATAAATCCAAAGCATGTCCTGATGTCAACGTTAGTACATGTACATCCTTCCTACTTAACATAAAGGTAACCCAAAAGAAAGACATATGTGTCCTGAGTGACAACCTAGTCTAATCATTCTATACATAACAAAAAAATTATACGCCTTGAGTAATCTCCACGCGCCCCGTGAGATTCTCCTATCGTAGCTCCAATCAAGCCCTCCCATCCATATTCCCATCCGGAGGGTACGAACCGATAGGATCATCCTGACTCTCATCTGAGGGCAAAACCCAGATTTCCACAATAGTTGAAAAGGGTCACCAATCGAAATTAACAGTTAATACATAACATTTAAGATTTTAAATGCACAAAATAACATTTCAACTTAGCATACACCTTAAAAGGGTTTCTATATGCCAAACATGCATACACAAAGTTGAAAAATGAAGTTTTTAACAAAACAGCACTGTTGTATTCGAATACAGCATCTTGGTATTCGAATACAAGACTATTTCAGCATTCAGCAGCAAAACAACATGTTTGTATTCGACCACAACAGTCTGTATTCGACTACACAGTAAGTCAGTGGCAAAACAGCATGTCTGTATTCGACTACAACAGTCTGTATTCGACTACACAGTAAGTCAGTGGCAAAACAACATGTCTGTATTCGAATACACATCAGATAGCAGCAGAAAAACAGCAAAATTCAGTATTTTTCAGCTTTTCAAAGGGTTTCGAAATCAATCAACACTTACCCACAACTCCAAACAATCAAACTTAGCAATTATAGCGTAATCACCACGACATCTTGAATTTCGAAACAATTTTGCAATCAATCACACTTACACACAACTCCAAAACAAAACACTTAGCGATTATAACACAATTACCACGACATCTTAAGTTTCGAAATGGTTTTGAAATCAATCACGCTATTACACAATTCCCAAACATCCACACTTGGCAATTATAACACAATCACCACAACAACTTTAGTTTCAAAATAGTTTTGCAACCAAGCACACTATCACACAATTCCAAAAGATAACACTTAGCAAATAAAACTTAATTACCACCACAACTTAAGTTCAAACTCTCAATCATAAACTTGAATCAAACACGACTCGTGTGCCAACCACCCTAATGCAATGCGTATATGCCAAAATGCATAGACTTGGAATTCCAAACCAAAAACCTCCTCGAAGGGCCGTAAATCATAATTGTACCGCCTATCGTAGGCCAAAGTACCAATTACCGAAATGCCACCTATCACGGGTCTGCACGATTTACTAAAAAGCGTAAACCATAAACGTACTGCCTATCACGGGCCCGTATCGTTTACCAAGGTGCCACATATCACGGGTCTGCACGGTTTACTAAAAGAACGTAAATTGTAAATGTACCGCCTATCACAGGCCAAAGTACTATTTACCAATGTGCCACCTATCACGGGTCTGCACAATTTACAAAAAAACCGTAAATCGTAAATGTACCGCCTATCACGGGCCAAAGTACTATTTACCAAGGTGCCACCTATCACGGGTCTGTACAATTTACAAAAACGTAAATCATAAATGTACCGCCTATCACAGGCCAAAGTATTATTTATCAAGGTGTCACCTATCACGGGTCTGCACGATTTACAAAAAGCATGAAAATGCATGAGCGTATACTGACTCCATTCACAACAATCCTTAAGCAAATACAGTTATTAAAAGATTCCCCATTTTTAACACTCATTTGACTTAAACGATTTTCCACAACAAAACATTCAGTAAACAAGTCATTAAGAGATTCTCCATTCTTAATACTCATTTAACTGAAACGATTTTCAAAAACAAACATTAAGTAACTAAGACATTAAGAGATTCCTCATTCTTAACGCCCAATTAACTTAAACGGTTTTCAAAACAACATTAAGTAAACGAGACATTAAGAGATTCCCCATTCTTAATTCTCATTTAGCTTAAACAATTTTCCAAACACACATTAAGTAAACAAGACATTAAGAGATTCCCCATTCTTAATATTCATTTAACTTAATGGTTTTCAAATTCCACACAAAACAAACTCAAACATACTTTCACATTCAATCCATAATTCACATCAAATCATTTTTCCACACAAACCACATAAAACACATCTCAAATTTCATCAGTATCAATTAAGAACACGTCATAAACAACGAACACAAATCAACACAATCCACCACTCAAACACACAAGTTTCATTTACTCAAAATCATACATAAATGAGTTTAAATTCATTTTCCATGAAACATACATCAATATAACAAAAACCTAACTCTAAGATTTTACCCATAAAGCCTTAGATACATTTTCCCCCAAATCAATACTCCATCCTTAACAAAATTCTTTTCCACACAACCACAGATAAGGCCCTAAATGCAAACTAAAAGTTTGGAAGGAGCCCTTACCTTCAATTTAGCTTTTTCGTTCGATTTCGGTACCGTGAGCAAATTCGGTAAAATCTCCGTTCGCAACGCCGCTTCCAAAGTTAGCTCACTAGCACCGTAGTGTAGTGGTGAGCAACTTTCCCTTCTATCACTTCTTGAAACGACCCTTAGATCTAGATGAAACGGGGAGATTTGAGTTTGAATCTCTAATACCGTTTTTCTCCGTTTTCGAATCAAAGAGGAAGAATGAAGTTGAGAAATCCTTGTCCTATCACCCACTATCAGTTGCGAACTCAAGGGACAGAAAAGGGAGAAAAAACGAGCAACAATGGAAGAAGGGAGAATTTGAGTTTCACGGTTTGGTTTTTGTGTAGAAGAAGAAGAAGAAGAAGTTTCACGAAAATATCTTTTTCTTTTCCTTCCTTGGCTTTTCTTTCCTTTATGTTTCCTTTCTCTTTCCTTTATATTTCCCTCCATCCAAATATAATATATATATATATATATATTTTAATTACTTTTAACAAATATCTCAAAACTAGATATTTATTCAAATTAGCCTTTCGCCCATAACGCATTAAATTCTTTGTAAAAGATTCACCGCAGTTAAATCAATTTATTTATCGACGAGTAATTCTAATCGGCATCAAAATATCTTTTTGATCATTTAAACTCCCAAAATATTAGTAACTTTGGCTTAATAGACTCCGAGTTCAATACCAAAAATACACTAAAATACATAAAGTACACTTAAAAATTATGGGTCTTACAGTTGTAATCTGTCATATTACTTTTATTACCAACCAAATGAACATAAGCATAAACAAAATCAATGGGTTCACTCAACAAAAAGGAAAAATATAGAGAAAAAAAACAAGAACTCAGCTTCAACACAAAAACCCTAAACTTGTATCTAGTAAGGAACTTATATCTAGTAAGGAAGGACATAACATAAACAGAATATTTCTTATCAGTAAAGGAAGAGATATAAGGTGTTGGTGGTTGGGGTGGGGGAGCTTAGAAGTGGAGAGACAAGGTGGTCTAGAGTTCGATTCCTACCTCCAGGCCCCAACATAATACTGACTATACTAACATTTGTCATTCAAAAAATAAAAAAATAAAGCAGGGAGGACAAAATACCACAGTGAACATTTTCTTCAACTGTTAACATTGCATGCTAGCCTGTTAAAAAATAACCAAACCTGAACGCTCAAGCTAACAAAGTTCGTTCCACCAGGGCTAACTTTAACTTTGACCAATCAAAAGATGCGCTTTATTTTGATAGGCTCATAATTAGATTTGCACTGTTGACAAAGTCCTTAATAAGCAGTTCATTTTTCAAAAAAGTTGAGGTCCTGATGGATATAGATATCAACTATGGCCAATCCAACTGGTTATTACAGTCTCATGAACTACCAACGTAGGGATAATTTAGAAGATAGAATCTCGTTCTCATCATATGCACTTTCTATTTTTGGTTTCTCTTCTTATTTCCAGTTCATTCCAAACATAAGTCCAAATGTTTATCAAGAAATGTAGTGCCCAAATAATAGAAACTCAATCGGTCTCATCTCATTGACTATCATTGTAATAGCCAAATACTGTATGTGTTCCATTAATTAAGAATAAAACAAAATCAAATATTGTAGAAACACAAATAAGGATAAGGGGTAGGATGATACACGGTCCAGGGAGAAAATTTTAATTAATGAGACCAGCCCATTTTCCATGTTATATAAATGAAACTTATGGTTCTTGGCGTTTGGACCCAAAGGATCTATAAAGTTAAAATTGAGAAAGTAAACCTTGTTCTCTTAATGATCCATTATCATAGCCTCGTAGGCAATAGGCTCTAATAGTAAAGAAAATTTTTTAACTTTGAACAAATGCATGACAAAATTGACATTAACTATGGAACTAATCTTTCGCTATTAATTTCATTAACCCCTCTCAAAACCAATTGGTGAGCAAGTTAGTTTAATCTCACCTGTGAAGCCTTTTCTAATTACACTCTGGACCCATGGAAGCTTTTCATCAGGGCCAACTTTTTCTTCGATGTATTTCTGCTAATAGAAAAGAAAAATAGAAATGAACTTATAATATGCACTCTAGAACAACAAAGAGGTTGCTTCTTTCTATATTGAAAAAGAGGTGACATACATACCAGGACATAAACAACCTAAAATTTTGTAGAAAAAAGGTTACATACATACTAGGAGATTTAGGTTATGAAGAGGTTGTATAGATGAGGAGACCATACTAGCAGCCTGTGGATCAAATCATCAAAAGGGAATCCATTTACAGGTTAAAATAATTCTCAATTATATTTTACTTACTTCAAATTAAATTTTAGATAACCAAAGGTTTTTTCCTTAGTATGGGGTCAACTACATAGAAGAAATCTCGCCATAATGGTTGATAATAGTTGAAACATATTCAGTTTGAACACAATGTATAGTACAAAGAGAATTTCAACCAAATCAAAAGTGGTAAATCTACAAGTTTAAACACTTGTATCCCCGTTAAGAGGTAAAGGAGGAAAGAACCAACATATTGAATAGGTAAGAACAAATTTGATGCATATCAATTGCTTTTTCCCTTAATTCTCTACCAATAAGATGACATGACCATGAAGATTTAATATGATTTTCCTACATGTTAATGTGCAAGGGAACTAAATACAAGAGATAAATTTGATAAGGATATAGGGAACAAAATAAGGATTCTTTTCTGAGGAAAAAGAACCCTAAAGAATGTGTTACAGTTAACATTCAATTTCACAGTGAATTTGATAGCTTACTTGATTAAGTACCTACCAAGTCAACAGCCAATGAAACAAAAATGAATACCTTGGAGGCCGAATAACGAAATTGATGAATTGGTCAATCATTTTGCTTCAACATGTATCCAAAAGCAACTCCCGTTCATTAGATGAGCTAACAATCAATCAGAGTGGAATCTCTGAGAAGCACAGAGTCAAAATTCTCCAATCTCTACCATCTTCACAACTCAAAGCTTCTTACAAAACCACAATTCAAATGCCAAACATATATTTATGCAAGTTAAGCTATCAATACCCAATTCCTGTGAGAAACAACACCAACTAGCTACTTAAAAAAACCATTAACAAATAGTGGAATCTAAAATAGTGGAAATTTATACAGTTGACCATTTGATTTCTGGCTTTATACGATGAATCATTATTTACTTGAAAACAAGAAAGATCAGCCTTCCAAGCGGCTTCACGCTCAGCAACCTCGCGCTCACGTTCTTGGATGCAACTTTGCATCTCTCTGTCTTTCATGATTCTATCTTGAATATCAGCATCCAATGCTTCTTTCAACTCCTCAACAAATTTATCCACCACTGCCTTTATCCGCAGAGACATCTTCACCTAAAATACCAACCTAACTAACCCTAAACCACACCCAAGAAAACAATCCAGTTACTCCCTTTCAGAAACATAATACCTTTTCTTTCTATGTAACAATTAAAAAAACACAAAATCCTAACACCAATCGAAAAAATCAGAGTGAGATATTCATTATAAATTATTGCTAGTTTTAGAAAATACCTGAGAAAATAGGTAATAAGCGGCGCAACACAATAATCATGGCGAGGTCGGGAATAGCTTTGATGGTGTGAACCAGAGCTGTGGTTGAAGATTGAAGGATGGATTTTGGGAGTGACGGTTTTGCGCGAATCAGATATTGATGTCGATGCAAAAAGAAACACACTGAATATATCTAGATCGAAGAAGACACAAATCAATGAAAGACGGTTAAGTTCGGAGAGTGTGGAGCGTCGCAGATCATACAGAAAAGTTGCAGATCTGAGAGTGAAGGACAAAGAATATCGATCAAGAGTGATAACGTGATTCTAAAAGCAATAGATATTGACTTGTTGGGCGAGAGCTATGGAGAATGAGTTCTTGCTTTTGGAGGAAAATGAAATTTGTTTTTGGAAAGCTTGTGTGTTTTGAGAGAAGGGAAACCGAGTTACTGGTTTTGAGAAAATAAAAAAAAAAGTAAAAATAACACATTTTTATATTACCTACAAATACTTCTCTTATATTAGCCACAGAGAATCTATGACAAATGAAATACGATCTTTTTTATGCAAATGACACTTTAGTGGAGTATTCATTTAATTTTACCTACGGAATAGCCGTGGAAACTAATTTTTTTTAAAATTGATTTATTTTATAGAATAATAAGCACCGTTTCCGTAGGTAATAAATAATTTATCTGCGGACTTAGATCTGTGGGTAATTTTCCGTAGATATACAAACATTTTCTTGTAGTGTTGGTAATCTTAACTTTTAGATCATTACTGTTAAATGTAATTCAAATTAATTAGTTAGTTAGAATATGATTAGAAATTAATTAGAATATAGTTAGAAGATCGTTAAGTTTATTGCAACTGATTCACTAAAAAACTTTCTATAAAAGCCTTTAAAATAAAAAAACATCTGAATGTAAAGAACTGTCAAAATTAATAATCAATCTTCGTTTTTAAAATTTTCTATTTTTCTTCTCTTTTCTTCTTAATTTCCCTTCCTATCAAATATACGACCTGTTCCAACAATTATAACAATTAATAATCACTACACTTTCTAATCTTAACATTGAATGTAGTAAAAAAAAAATTAGTGCATTCAATCATAACAAAAAAAAAAGTAAAATGCAAATTAAAGAGCAAGGACTGAATCGGTATGTCTCATCTCATCTGTGCTATAATTATCACAACACCTGTGTGTGTGGGGTACCAAATTAAAAACACAAATAGTGAGTGAGCTACATCCCATAAATCATTGTTCTCTTATGACTTATGAGTTAGTATCAATGAAAGGAGATTGACTTTCATTGATTGCAACTTTCCATACCAAAACCATACATTGACCGCAGCTACAACAACCATAGACAAATACTAGAAGAATGCATGAGGCATTAGTGCTTAATAAAACGATTATTTCCACATTTTATAATTTATAGTTTGATAATAAGAAATTTTTAATTAAATATAAGTTGTTTTATGTTTTTTATTGATAGTAATTTTTTTTTAATTTTAAATAATTAATTATAGAAGATGACTTTTATGAAAATATATTTAAAATAACTTTTTAATTGAAATAATTTTTAAATTATCAGAGAAAAAATCACGATGTTGTATACAACGGAAAAATATAATACTATGTATAAATTTTATAATATATGAACAACGTCTATTAGATATACGTGGTTTATCTTCTCATAAGTGGACAGACGTCGCTGCATCCCTAAATTACTAAAATTTCTGATATCTCAAATCTCAATAGTTTTGAGAAACTAATTAAGTTGCTATTACCCTTCCTTCTCTTATAAACTCCCTTTATGTCGCAGCGGGGTAAGACTCCCTTTATGTCGCAGCGGGGTAAGACGTCAACGCTTCATGGTCTTGATCCTCAAACTACATGGCTTTTATAACAAACTATAACAATAAATTGTGAATTATTTTAATTAATTTATGAACTATTTTAATTAATTTATGAACTATTTTAATTAATTTGTATATTTCTGTAAAGTGACATAATATATAAATATAAAAAAATTGATGTATTTTTAAAAAAAAAAAATACTTTTAAGATAATATTTTCAACAAAAATAAAAATTATAAAATTTCAATTATAATATTATAATTAATATTTATCCATCTCCGTATATACACATCCTTCAAATCAAATATATTTATTATATCTTACAAGACTTTAAAATAAAGGTAGAAATATAAGTATAATTTAAAGAAAAATCTCGTAAAAGGAACTAGATTCTAATGACAAAGTGAGTTGTTTTTCTATATTACCCTAACAAAAATTTGACTAGTAATAATATCTCAAGAAAAGTTGGTGGCATGACGGATTAAACATATGAAATGAGTGGTCCTTCCATTGCCCACTTGTACTGAAAGCGACCTTACAAATTTTGACCAAGCAAAAGGAGTAAGTGTGATGGTCGATTTAATCTTGTCTCCGCATCTCATTAACTATGTAAATAATATGAATATTTATTGTTTATGGTTTATTTCATAAATACAATTTCACAACTTTAATGAAAAATAATTTGGTGGATAAAAGAATGAATATTGTATATAAACTATATTTAGTTTTGATTATTTAATAATATGTAATTTATTGACGTAATGGAACAATAATCTTTTGTTTTGTTGAGGTAAATGAGTTTGTAAATTTTATACTTACTTTGATATACATTATTTTTATAGACGAGCCAAGTGATTTGAGTGGATTTCACGACGGTCAAAATAAGGGTTGACGATATTTTGTTCTCCACGCTTTAATATATACGATATTGTATTTAGGTATACTTTAACGTTCAAATTATATTTAATAAATATAGGTGAAATATTTTTTAAAATAGAATGTGTACATTTTCACTTGAACAATAGTCTTTTTATAGTTAATTTTTAGGAAGTGAAAAACTTGTTGGTGTTGATAAGTGATTTGCACCAAAGTGACATTGTTTAGGTGAATACTGATCTGACCTCTAATTTTGTTTCCCTACAATAAATTAGGATCTAGTAGTATATTTTATACTACCCAAAGCTAGAATTTGATAAAAATGCTAAAAAAATTAAAGGGTTTAATGAACATTAACCTATTGCTTAAGGGAGTGGATTGTCATGTGAAGGGTCCATTTAATGGTGTGGGCCTTTGGACCGCTCCATAACAATTCAATTGACTAAATTATAAAATGATTAATTAGTCATTTTCAGAATATACGTTAAACATTTAATTAATACTAACTAAAAATTTAAAATTTTATGTGTTATACTATTCAAATTTTTATATTAAACCGATTGTTACAATATATTAAAATATAATAAATTCTAAAAATATTATTGATAGACTCAATGTTTGTTGTGTGCATTCATATATATAGATTTCTATAATTGTTTTATCTATGAATTTTATTACTGTTGAACATATACACATTCAATCTTTATTTTATTGACAATTTTTTTAGAACTAACTATAACATTTGTAAATCTACGTTATATGTTTTCAAGTAATTAATCAAACTTTTTACTAGTTATTGCTATATAATACACATCTCTTTTTTGTTGTTGTTGTTGGAAAAGTTTGCTAAAAGACTTCACAATAGACTTAATATTTTATGAAGAAAAAAAAATATTAAATTAAAAATGAAACTACAATTATTATTAGATTTAGAAAGAGAACGAGACAAAAAAATGAAAAACAACTGATCGATGGATTGATAGAAGCATGCATAGTAAGACATTTTTGGATTGATAATCCAATACATTAATAATCAAAATATTAGAGAGAGATAAAAATGATTAGGAAATATTAAAGAGACTCAGAGACTAAATGATTATAATTTAGTTTGAATACGTGTACCACA
>JBBPBT010001185.1:3867230-3880002 GCA_037974875.1 Cicer bijugum
TTGAAAAATATACATTTCAAAGTATTTTATATTATTTGGTATCCATAAACAATAATAGACAATACAAAAAGTGTCTCTTACAAAAATTCTTTCTCTATATAATAGAAATAAATGAGTAACTTTCTAACTTTTTTCAATCTTACCCTTACTCTTTTTTGCCACTCTACATTTTAAATTATTTTTGTCATTTTGATATTATACTACTTTCTTTCCTCTTACTTTATATTCAATTAAACAAAAAAAAAATATTACTATATTTATTTTCTTTTATTTGATATTTTTTTCTTTCCTCTCACTTTCCTTTTCCTTACCAAACAAACACTTTTAATGTCAAGAATCATTTCTCACGCAACTAAAAAAAAAAAAAAAATCTTTTCTCATTTGTCTATGTCGAAATTGATATAGTACAATTGAATAATTTAAAAAAATAGTATGATAGGATAAGACGGTGAGCAAATGGTGGTGGTAGTGTGAACACGCTTTAGGTTTGGCATT
Organism: Cicer bijugum; assembly: GCA_037974875.1. Taxonomy (NCBI): domain Eukaryota; kingdom Viridiplantae; phylum Streptophyta; class Magnoliopsida; order Fabales; family Fabaceae; genus Cicer; species Cicer bijugum. The sequence continues at coordinate 3,867,726 of JBBPBT010001185.1, forward strand.
TTTCTAGCTATATTGGTTTCACTGTATTAATGTCAGGTACGGCACACGCAGAGACTTGGAATTTTCGCAACTTCATAACGAAAAGTCTTACACACAATATTATTATTTAGACGTACTTAAAAGTAATAATAATATTATAAAAAAAAGAAATAATTAAATAAAAACTTTTTTGAGTTATAATTGTGCAAATATTTCTTTATGATTCTTGCTTAAATTTCGTAAGTGGATTATTTCTTATATTTTTTTTATAAATATTGTGAAGATATTTGAGACTCTCTAATGTATGTTTCAACTTGCGAACAGGGTTGATTTATGCGGAATAGATTACTGGTGTTTGATTTTAATTTTAGAGAGGTAAAAAAATATTTTAGAGTTAGTAAAATTTATTTTGTCATGTTTAGATGTTGTTGAATAAAATTGATTATGCATTCAAAATATATTTTAATTTAAAAATATTATCTATACTTTTTGAGTCTAAGTATAATTTTTATGTTAATTTATTATCAAACTCAGATTTATCTAAATATATTTAAATATAAATTATTTTATATTCAACTTATTTTTAATTAAAATTAAATTTATAAAATCAGTTTATTTAAAATTAATTTTAATCATCTCTGAAACATTGTGACTTCTACAACCTAATAAATTCAAATTCGAATTTTCATTAATTATTTATATTTTGTGTTAACACTCCTTAAATAAAATTATCTTTTGCAGAAGAGAATTATAAAAAAAAATAAAAAGAGATATCTTTTTTTATTAATATGATGTCGCAGTTTAAAAAAATAACCTCCCCTTAATTTTTTTAAAAACAAAATAACAATATCATTCACGAGTAAGGATGAGAATATGTTGGGTCGAACTAGGCTTTACTAGATTTGAGTCTGATCTATCAAAAAATTTAAAACTTAAGTTTGTCATAGACTTGTTTTTTAGGTGTGAGTTTGGCCTTAATGGAAGTCTAGTATAGCCTCCTTAAAAGTCTATTTTATTTTAATATTTTTTGAATAAGTAATCAAACATATCTTTAAACGAATTAATTATCAATAAAATTAAGTTCTATTTTGATATTTAACATTATATTTTGAAGAATATGACTTTATATTTTATAATAATATATTTAAATATATTAAAAACTAAATAAAGTTAATATGTAGAAATTACTAAAAGTTGAATATATAAAAAAAAAATCAAAATTCAATATACTGTTTATAGTAGTAGTAAAAAGAATTATTTATATTTATTTAAATAGGCTAATTTAGTAGGTCTAAAAGACTAATTATGTAGTTTGTAGCCTATTATTTTTTAATATAGGCTTTTTTTTTTAGAAATTTTAGTCTTATATGTAAAAAATAAAATATAGTCTGGTTTGACGTAGACTAGGCCGTAGGTCCCTATCGATCAACCTAACCTACTTTCATCAATATTCACAAGTCCGCTTTTTCGAAAAGTGAACTTAAAAAAAACAACTATTTAAAAAAAAATCTTAATATTAACATGGAGATTTTATCAAGAAAATAAAGTCTAAAAATAAAATATAAAATAAACTTCCTACCATTTTTCCATGCAATAGTAATTATTTTTTTTACTGGTACATTCTTTTTTTGTTTAAAGAACAAATAATAAAAAAAACTTGCATAAATTGAGATCTCAAATTCAAATTTTAAATATAATATTTAGTTTAACAGTATTAATTTTTATATGTTGAACTCGACTTTATCAATTTTTCAATATTTCAATATTATGTATATTTTTTCGATTTTTATCATTTTCAAGACAATATATTATACTTTGTATTTATGGTAATAGTGAATATGTCATTAATACTTCATGATAATAATTTAATAAAGTATTTTTAGAATGAGTACCACTTTGATAAAAAAAAAAGTTACTTCAAAATTAATTTTATTTCAAATTTCAATATGATATTAATTATTTTTCTAATTACAAATTTTAATTAGGAATGTTTTGATTTTCTTACCACTCATGAGCAGAATGGTTATATTTAGAGAAAACATATACATATTGTTGAGGTCGGTCTTACTTTGTTAGCAAATGCATGATGCCTCTCAAGTATTGGGGTAAGGAATTTAGAATAGTTGTGTATATCTTTTTTTACAACATAATTTTTGTGGAATGGAGTACTACTGTATTACTTACTATAATGAATATCTTATTATAAAATTTGGAAGGTGACAACACCACATTAACTCCGTACGAGTAGGACAACTATAAGCTGGTGTATATTAAAATATTGTATTGCAGTTTTAGTATATCTGTTTTAGTTAAATCGCAAAAATAGTTTTTTTATTTTGTTTCTCTCCAGTTTTGGTTCACAAATAAAATTTTGGTCCAAAATTTGATGAAATTTCATTTTTTAAAGTCGTATTACACTATTTATGATAATTTTCAGATACAATTGTTAAAAATGAGATTTTGATGCATGATGTGACTTAAATAAATATAAAAAAAAATGAAATTTCATGAAGTTTTGGACCAAAATTCTGCGTGGGGACTAAAACTGATGAGAAACAAAATAGGGAGACTACTTTCACGATTCAATTAAAATAAGGAGACCAAAACTGCAATTAAACCTAAAATATTCGTATGAGTCAACCAGTTGGTGTATATTAAAAAGTTCTAAGAAACTTAAAATTTATAAATTTTATTATAAGCTCTATTGAAAAATTGTATCTCACTTTATAAATATATTTTTTTTTGGGCGCAAACACTTTATAGATATTTATATGTGTATCTTAATTTGTTGATTCGATTTTAAAATTAATGATTATTCATTGCTTTTTCTCCTGCAAGTAATTAAACCCAACAAGTCATTCATTTCATGCAAATTGTTGAACTCGTTTTAAATTGATTAGAATCAACATGTGCAATTTTTTTAAAAAAAATCCATCTTTGGTTATTAACCTGATGAATGTAGACATGTAATAATGACATATAAATTATGCAAAATTGCAAATAGTATTATTTTAAGATATCTATATCGATAAAATAAAATACTTATACATTTGTAACAAATAAATAAATAAAATACTTACAATTAATTTAAGATTTTTTTAACTCTCTTGTCCTATAATAATGGACCTATTTATAATAAAATCACAAAATAAATGATTATTTTAATTTTTAGTATAAGTTTTTTAAATGATATAATTTAATTAATATTATTTACATCATTTTTAATATATTATATTTTATGACATATTTATAATATTAATAATATATCAATATTTAATAAAAATAATAATATTTAATTTTTTAAATATATAAATAATTAAATTATTTTAAGAACGAAAAAGTATTAAAAATCTCTTAATTTGGGATTTGAGAGTATTTTCAACAAAGGCGTGAACATTGCACACTTTGACTATGAGCATGTATGTTCAGACTTAGATATATGAGTCTAATTATTAATTCTTCTAAACTTAGGCACATTAATTCAGCAAAATACGCTGCTTTTGACTTTTTGTCTATCTAACAATAGCAAGTGTAACAAATAAGCCAATCTTTCTAAAAGTTGTGAGCGGCCGAAAGTGTATATTGTCATCTTTTCTCAATTAACTCAATAAGCACGCACCAATTATAATTGGCAAGAAAAAAAAATGATAGATATTTTAATTCATATGCTTCAAATTTTTGCACCGTTCTTTAATATTAAATATATTTAACTTTCACAATAATTATATCTAAAGTTATATATATATATATATAAATACTTGTAATATATTGATAATGTAATTTTTTTTTTACATATATGACAATTAAACTAATACATAAATAGACGAAAAAAAAATTAAATCCTTATTAATTTTGAAAAAGAGGCGTTTGAATCCTTTTGGGTCAAGTGTAAAAGCAGTTGAATGATTGGTGGAAAAGAAATCAACATAATCTCCTATCCATTTTTTTAATAGTATCCTATTCATTCACTCCTTTTTCTTTTGATGTTTAAGATAGAGATACTTAAATTAAAACATCAAGAGTTTTTTTTAGAACAAATTTAAAAATTGTGTAGAATGTGCCAAAGACACATGTTAAAGAAATAAATAAATAAATAAATAAATAAAAGAGTAGTTTTATGTAAAAAAAAGATAAATTTTTAAAATTTTAAAACTTGTATATTTCAATTATAGTATTCTAAGACATTATCGAATAAGCCAAATTTTTTAATATATTTTTGAGTAATAGTTAAATTTGCCTCTAATACTATTGTGATTAAACCTATCAAAGCTATTCCACTAATTATGGAGGGTATAACTATGAAAAGAGGAAGAAGTCGAGCTACAAGAAAGATACTAGCACATTCATAAAAGCGGAAAAGGAGTGAATGAATTGGGAATTGGACAAATTTTGCAAGTGAGCTCCAAAATAACAAGAGGGCACACAGAGTAAAAAAAATATTATCCTCATTCTTATAAAGTAAGTTATTGAATATTTGAAATAAATTTACAAGTACTTAAACTATCCATTTATCAATAAAAACCTAATTTTTTTAATAATAAGTCAAAATTCCCTATACAATTAATTACAAACGTTTTTCGACAAGTACTTGCCATAATAAGACGTGTGAACCAAAGACTTATTAATATATAAGAATTTATATTACTACATTTTCATTTCAGATCTAATATTATTAAACACGTGTTGGTATTTATCAATTTAAAATACTAAATATCAATAGAAATATAAGAGAGAGAGAGAGAGTGTTATGTAAGAAACACAAGACAGAAAATATATATTTTTTATCTTGCAAACAAGTGTCTAAATAAATTTTAAACTTTAAAAAAATTAAAAACACAACTTTCAATTCAATATTTGGTTCCTTAATATGTATCTCAAAGACATTTTATTATCATTTGTCCATCTTTTTTAGAACTTGTTTATACATGAAGTTTACTATTATTTATCTAAATGTGTGTTTAATTTTACGATGTTCAAAATTAATTTGAAATGCATTAATTTTATAAAATATATTTTAATAAATGAATTGAATACAAAATAGTTTATATTTTAATAAAATTAATGTAAAAGTGATTTTTAATAATTCAAAAAAGAATTTTAACATGTGCATAAAAAATTCCCAAAAGTTAAAATTGATTCTCAGGCCAAAATAGTTTCTCATAATAGGAACCAAACTTAATTGTTCAATTGAACTTTAATTTCTTATCTCATAGACTCAAAGGCTTTGCTATGCAAGCTTGTTGTAGATCTTGGTTGGAATTTGCTTTTCTCTTATCTCTCTGATGTTTCTTATGTTGGTTGAATGAAGATAATAAATTTCAAAAAACAAAAACAAAACTTTATTCTATTCATATATGATTAGCACTTTTCTTAAAGAATATACTTAATACTTTCTTATATATGTTGATGTTTTAATAATTTTTTATGAAGACAAGTTTAGATGAGTTGGATTGAGAAATTCATCCGAGTGATTACATACTTCAAGGTTCAAAGATTAACATAGATATTTATTGATTACCCAACAAAGAAATTTTCAAATTAAGGAAGTTAAACTCACAACTTTAGAGGTGTGAACCAACTCTTTATGAACTGAACTAACCTTCATTGCGGAAGGTTTATTCTTTATGCCAGATAAATTATGTATGGTATTTTTTGCATCAAATCTTAAGTTTGTGATCTTGAATAACCATGATTCTAATTGGACAAGAGTAGATCTTTCATTCCAAGACAACTAACCGAAACTTCCATTCACAACAACACAAAAATGTGTGTTGCAAAGAAGTTCATGACAAAATGTGAAGTATTCATAACACGATCAACATATATACTAAAAATATAGAATCTATTTTACATAGAGAAGTGCTAGCAAAAATCACGTCTTTCAAAGTGGACTTCGAGGAGGCGTAGGAGGACGTGGTACATGGCTAAGATTCTGATAACTTTTATGTGATTTAGTAACAACGTTTCTTAAGCGATTAAGCTCAGGAATAACTATTGTTGCAAGATCTGGTCTATCTTTCTTACTAAGCTCAGCACAACTCAATGCAAGTTTAGCAAATGCTAAAGCTTCCTCAATTGGCCAATCAGTAATGACAGGATCAAGCATATCTGAAAAATTTCCATTTTCAATTGATCTTTTAACATGATGAGAGAGTCCCATTGGAGGTTTAGCTGTGATAATTTGAAGTAACATTATACCCAAAGAATATACATCAGATTTTGTTGTTAATTTCCCTGTTTGTTGATATTCAGGATCAATGTAACATAATGTTCCAGCAGCTGAAGTCATATGATATTGTGTGACAGAATCAGCTACAGAAGGTGGTACTAGTCTTGCTAAACCAACATCACTTATTTTACTCACAAAATTTTTGTCTAACAAAACATTGGCTGGTTTAAGGTCTCTATGCACAATGGCCTCTGGCTTTGTTTGGTGAAGGAAAAGGAGTGCAGTTACAATCTCATAAGCTATTTCGAAACGTTTCCTCCATGGAATAGGAGGGCTGTTCTTTTTTCTCAATAACCTATCTTCTAAGCTACCATTATCCATGTACTCATATACCAAGCATCCATACTCTTGACATGCACCTAGAAGAAGAACCATATTTGGATGCCTTATGTTGCATAATACCTCAACCTACACAAACACATACAGCATACATATTTAGTCACAAATGTGTCCTACTAGTACATAATTTAAAGTCTATTTGTTACTGTTTTTTTTGATTAAAAAGACAACACAAAACAATAAAAAGAATGTAGATATGTATACTACCTCTTGGAGGAATTGTTTTCTTCCTTGGGAAGCATCGGGTCTTAAAATTTTGATTGCAACAGGTGTATGATCAAGCATGCCTTTAAAAACAGGTCCATATCCACCTTCACCAATTTTCATAGATAATGAGAAATTTTGAGTAGCATGTTCAATATCTTCCAATGTGTATTTTCTATATCGAATATCATTACGAGTCAACACATTTAATGCTCGATCCTTTTCTTCAATCTCTTTCTTAGCTTTCCTCTCTAATTGCAATCTTCTTTGTGTTTCTTTTTCAGCCATTTTCATAGCTTCATCAGCTGCTTTAAAGGCAGCTTTTGCTTTTTCCTTTTCCTCTTCTGCCATTGCTAATGCTGCTTCTCTAGACATCATTACTTCCTCAACCGTACGTGCCTCCTCCAATTTCCATCGATTTATCTCTTTAGCCTGTCAATAACTTACACCTTTTAGAATCATTTTGTTACCACTTTTTTTTTTTTTTTTTAAATCATAAGTTATTTTGAACAGCTTTTTATAGAAATAACTTTTTTATAATTAATTCTTTTTAAAACAAATAATTTTCATCAAAGTAAATAAACACAAATGTCAAATTTTGGTCTCAGAAAATTTGATTTTTTTATAACTATTGTTTAAAAGTAACTAATTTATGTTGAAAAATCTATTGAGTTAGGATTCAAACTCTAAATCACTTCATGTATATTTGGCTTTAATTTTAGATGAGGTAAAATTAATTTTAAAAGCTTAAAAATTAATCTTGACATGTATGAATGTATTTGAATATAATTAATTTTGGCTTTAAAAATAATTCTAACTTCAATTTCTAATTTGAAGCTTTTGACTCTAAAATTGATTTTCAATTTTAAATTTATTGTTGAACTGATTTTTAACTGAATGAATATATTTATATTAAATGATTTTACATTCAATTTAATTTTATCAAAAATCAATTTTAGAAAATGAATTCAATTAAAATAAAATGTTGTCACCGCTAACGAAAGAATGACTTATATGTCAATAATAGCATAATTACATTACCTTATTCTGAGCCGTGATTGCTTCCTTGCAAGCTGAGTTGTACATTTCCATAGTTTGCTTTAGTTTGAGCTTCAATGTTTTCATCTCAGCTTCCATGCCTCCCTGTAATCAATAAAATTAAAACACAATGTTACTAATTAGGTTGTTTGTCACAATATTAATTTGGCCACATAATGTTGCTAACTAATTTATATTTTGTATGCTTACTAAGGATTGAGAATCTGATGCAAAGCTTGAATCCCAATCTTGTTTTGTTACATCCAATGAAGTATATTTGTGTGATCCAGATGAGTCATTTTCACTTGAGCATGTTGAGTCGCCGTTAAATGGTGACCTTTGGCCACGGTTGGATAAATCCATTGCCTCCAATGATTGACTAGATGATAAAAATCTTAGTGGTTCATGTAACTGTGATCTTCCTGATCTACTACTATTAGTGCTTCCACTTCTAAATGTTTGTGTCCTGTTTCATTCAAATCAAACCAAAATATGATAAATAAATAAATAAAACTATAACCCAAAAAGTTATTTTTGAGAGTTACTTAGAGCACCTTAGAGCATTTTCTGATTTACAAGATGAAATTCCATGGGATTGTGCAACCACGTTTCCCGACGTGCTTATTGCTGATCGAGTGTCCACTACCTTTCCTTTTGAAACTACGTAGACCGAACTATAATCCGGGGCTGATTTTATTAATGTTGTTGGTATATCATCATACCCTTTAAATTTTCTAAAATAGTAAAAATGACATAAAATTAATATTATTAATAAGATTTAATTCATATACACATGAATATATATATATATATATATAAATGACATAAAATGTTTGATTTTTACTATAATTATCTATAAAATCATTTCTATTAATATTTGTGATATGTTGATAGTGTAAATTTTTTTACACTAATATTGCATGACAATTAAACTCGGTTAATATATGTGTGCGTGCTCTCTTGCTGGTGTGTAATTGCATTTCAATTGTTAACAATACCATACAATTCTCAATACATTTTATTATATCAGTTAAAATTCAAATTAGTTTCACTCGTACGGGTGTTTTAAGTAAACTTGGTGAAACTTGTAAGAATCTCGACGAGTAAAATAGTATATTGGTAATATTATTAGATTAAAATAGATTATTTTTTTTTCTAAGGATGTGATGTTCCAAAACTTAACCTGCTTATACTCCTCATGTTTAGAGACCTTGAGAGAACATTCTTGGTTAAGGTGGAAGTTAAGCTGGAGGGTGCACCAACAATGATAGTTTGAATGCGATTCCTCTTTGCATATTCCAAAATTCCTCTAGCAATATCACTATCATCAATTACGGCTTCTTTCATCTTTACCTGAATTGATGTGTTGCCTTCAATGTTAATTAATTTCAACTATCATCAATATTATTTATTCCTTTTAAATTGTACATACAAAAAACATATATAACTCAAAATATCTCAATAATTGAAGTTAAACAAAAATGTTGTCCAACCTCCAACTATGGAATTCAAATCTCACTTATGACATTTATAAAATAGTCATTAGTACAAAATTACTAATAATAATTTTCTCCTCCATAATTTTTTTTAAAAAAAAGTTCAACAAAATGTGAATTACTTACAACTCTATCATCACACATTTCACGTAAGGGATTGAAAACATTGGCTACATCCTCTTCGTCAGGGGGGAAAACATTGGTGCCCTCTGGAAGCATAGGACATATAAAAAGATAATAAAGAAACAAAAGTATTAAAATACCATGATAAACATAATTAAATAAATGTTACATATAAATGTTAAAAGGTACCTACGATGAGGAATGTCTTTGTGTTTAACATGGACTGCAATAATGATCGGATTATCAATATTATTAGTTATCCAACGAAAGGCATGACCACTATTCTTGTCTTTGTCTACAGCTACCATCACTAAGTTTGTAGGTGTTTTGTTGCTACCATGGGAAGGCATTATTATACATATGGTACTTCCCTCCAAGATTGAAGTTGTGATCACGTCGCGTTCAAATGTCCTTCATATTATAAATAATAGTCAAATGAAATTGATGCGACCTCAATTAAAATCATAATAATAAAATAAAATAAAAATTGGTGTTACCGCAATTGTGACTGTAAACTTTTCTTCAATCTTGGTTGTGGCTACAACTACCACCACCACTACCACCTCTTCTCCTCCGTATCAAGGAGGGAGAAGATTGGTTGGTTCCTTTTTTGCTTCCTCCTACGGTTTGAAGATGCAAATGGAACCACCCAGACAACCTCTCATGGGTGACAACTCAAACCTACGGACACAAATATTGTTTCAACGTCATCCTTTGTTTTTTTTTCTTCAATTTTTAGCTACTTTGACCAAGCCTATTTTAATAACAAAATTATTTTTTTTTTCTTTCACATTATCTATTTTTACATTGAATTTTCTTATTCTAAATTTTAATTATTGGTTAAATTAATTATTTATACGTAGGAAATTCTTTTATAAGGTTCGTATTCTCTGTATTTATAATAATATCTTTTTTTGGCAAAGTTGTTATTGAAGTCCTTGTAGTGTTGATCTGAAAGTTATTGTGTTTGCATCTCCACTAATATGACTACATGTCTATTAATATTAATATGCTAATACATTAGAGAATATTGATAAGGAGGTAAGGGATTCCATCCTCTTACTATATTTTTTTTTTATCTCATACCCCTTAGTGATAATTTAAATTCATTAAAATATTTTTTGGTGGAATTATTTTTTATGTCATTTCATCAATAAGTTTTTTCTCTTCCTCATTTAAATGATCAACAATGACCTTCTAATTTTTTTATTCATCTCATGGTTGTATGATCTTGACACAACACTAAAATTCATTCTTTAGTTGTTAAAAAATCAACTTAAAAGGACATTCATATTTCATAGATCAAGTGTCTTTGCGTTTCAACTTCTAATTGATTATCTTATACACATCACTCATTTTGCAACCCAATACAAAAAAATATTTTATTCTATCTTAAACATGATTAGATTTTGTAGTTACCACTGAAAATCTTAATTTAACTGCTTGATGACGAACCCAAGTAATCAAATCATATCTGCTGCTATATTTATTAATAGTAATACAATTTATTCCAACATCAATGTCATTAAACATTGACTCTACAATAATATTTGGTTTCAAATCAGCTGCGTCCTTAGCTTTCAATTTAGGTACAACCTCAAGTACTTCTTTAGCTGCTGGCTTAGGTTTGGGTTCAACTGCAGACACAAGTTTGGGTTCAGCTACACGCTCAGATTTCAAATCGGATGCCGACGAATGTTTGGTTTAACTTCAAGTTCAACCATAACTAATTATAAACATTTAACATAAATTAAAACTCAATTTTGCAGAAAACATACAATTTTAGACTACATTAGCATATACCAAATGCAAGAATCTAGTATTGATACATTATTTAAAAACACACCACCAAATGTGTGAATCTGGTAGTGTACGTTTTTAAAAACATACGACTAGATCCTAGAATCTAGTACAACCCAATACATAACTTCAAAAACTTTAATAACCAAAATGATAATAATGAGGGTTTTAGAGCTACATTATAGTTGTAATGAAGAAAAATAGAGTTGATGATGCCAATGGATAGAAGAACGGAGTTTTTGAACTCCAAAAACATGAAAATAGGTGAATGATTTGAGGTTGAGTGTTGAAGCAGAAGTATATAGTATAAGACTGATATGGGTGTCAAAATCCAATTTACACATCCGAACACTTATTGACCCGAAACGTTGAATTTGATAAGGGGTAAATTGGAAAATTTAAGAGACCCTAGACAACTGTGAGAGGATGGACAACTATTTCATTTTAATACCAATATGAAATACCCACAGCTGAGCCATATAACATATCTTGATCCAATTATAGAGTAAAAATCTTTGATCACAAAACTATGAAGAGAGTAATATACAAATGTCAATAATTTGATATTTGACTTAATTGTAGTTTTGGTTCATCTATTATTATCAATTTATGGAATTGATCTTCCTATTTTAAAAATTGATAGTTTTGATCAATCTCTCAGATTTTTAAACTAAAAAATGAAGATTTGATATATTTCTAATGACATGACATACAATTATATGATATACAACCATCTAGATGCATTAATTATTCATATATCTTTAATTAAATAAAAAATATAAAAAATTTCAAAAGTTAAAATCTAAGTTTTTACGGCGTTTGATTCGATTTTATGAATTTTAATTATTCTATATCATCGTATTATATGTCACATTTTTACCGTGTTTTATTTAAAACATCTCGCATCATTTTTTAATTAAAAAATCATAAAAATTGACTAAAAATGTCGACTTTAAAAATAGAACGACTAATTTCATAAATCAATAAAAAAACAGAGAGATCAAAAAGTAATTAAATCTTTATATTTTAAATTATATTAATTATAATTATGATAAAAAAAAAGTATAGT
>JBBPBT010001185.1:3880012-3893580 GCA_037974875.1 Cicer bijugum
AATAAAAATGCTTAACTAATTGTAGGTTAAAATAAAAAAAATGAAATAAAATAATCATTAAAGAGTATTTATAGTCTCTTCATTCCACAATAATTTTTATCTGTAAAAAAATATGTCTTAAAATCATTACACTTAATTTTCAAAATAACATAAATTATATATTTTAAAATTATATCTCTAATTAATATTACATTTACCGCTCCGAATTGAATATAGCGAATATTCAATCAAAGTAAATACAATATAGCGAATATAAATTTCAATTATATCTTGTTCACGTGAAAGAAAGAGTAAGACAAAAGCACGGAAATCAACTACTCTTTCTTTTCTTCTCAATTTCCTCACACTGTACACAACAACACAACAACACAACACAAGGTTCCCTTTTTCCCTTTTTCTCTTATTCGGTGAGTCATTTCATTTGCAAATTAATCTTATAGTCTTCTAAATTATTTAATGGAACGCAACAATTTGGTTTCCTCTAAATTCTTGCTTGTTCTAATTTGATCTATCACAGTAGCTACATGATGAATATTGATTAACATGTTGCCCTATTTTTTCAATGTTAAATTCATGAATTTAATTGATCTGGTTATTTGAATTTTTCCTTCAGTGGCACTGGTAGTGTGAATGAATTTGTTGGGGTATTTTTCAATTTTAATCTTTCAATTTTCAATGCGAACATAATGATGATGATGATGAAACCAAAGTTTGAGTGTGAAAATAAAGATAATGGTGATGGTGATGGTAAGGAATTACTGCGTGACATTGAAGAATTAAGTAAAGCTCTTTACTTGGACAATACCTCTTTTAAGCCTTCCACCTTATCCTCGGTCAATAACCGATCCAAGTCTGCTGAAAAAGCCCGTTTGTCGAAATCTCAACTTAACTCAACCCCTAGATTTGTAAGTGAGGATCTGTTGCTAGGGGACAAGAAGTTGTCTTCAAAATGGAATTGGAAGAAGCCCTTGAAAGCTTTGACGCATATCGGTTCTCAAAAGTTTGTTTGTCGCTTTAATCTTCATGTCCATTCAATTGATGGACTTCCTTTGAGTTTTGACGGTAGTAGGTTATGTGTGCAGTGGAAGAGGAAAAACATCATTTTGCAGACCTGTCTGTCAAGGGTATTCCAAGGTGCTGCGGAGTTCGATGAAACTTTGACGCATAGATGTTCTGTTTACGGTAGCAGCACGGCATCTGGTCGATCTGTCAAGTACGAATCCAAGTGTTTCTTGATCTACACTTCTGTTGTCGGGGAACCTGAACACGACATAGGGAAACATCAGGTTGATCTCACAAGGCTTTTACCTCTGAGTTTAGAAGAGTTATGGGGTGATAAAAGTTCAAGGAAATGGAGTACAAGATTTAAGTTGGCTGGTAAAGCTTTAGGAGCTAGCTTAAATGTTAGTTTCAGTTATCAAGTAATGAAGGATGAGTTAATTGGATTTGGTAGTAATAATGTGAAGGATCTTAACCCTAGTAGCCATGACAATGTTGTCGGTTTTGGTCCTAGCAATAGCGACATAAAGATTCAGCAGGCTGGTTGCTTTCCGTGTGAACTACAACATAATAGATCAATCCTTCGTTCTCATTCTGATGATGTGGTGTTATCGAATGAAGCAATGTTGAATTCTGGCTCAGGCTTTTCTAACTCAATCGCTTTCCTATATCAAAAGCTTGATGAGGAGAACTTCAGTAATTCGACATGGGCAGACTTGGAACATTTGGGACCATCAGAGTCATCTCAAGGATCAAATCTATACGAGTCTGATGAAACTGAATTTTCTTTCAGTGAAGGAGTAGAAACATTGGAAGGTGACTCATTGGAACTTGATCTGACAGGCATTCAAATAGTTGATTTGTCTGCAACTGAAATCATTAATGTGGACGAGATTATTAAGGACGATGACATGTTTGTTGACAAGATCAAGAGATGTGATTCACTGGATACTGTATGTTCTAGTTGTGTGAATGAGAAGGAAATGGCAGATAACAGCAAGCATAGTTTGAGTATGTCGTGTGTCAATCTACCGTACATGAAGATTGAGGATTTAGTTCCTGAGACATCAGAGTTTCTTGACCAAGAACACTACTTGAGTGTTAAATCAAATTATAAAATGGCAAAAAAGTCACATAGCTTGGATGATATCATCGACTCTGTCGCGAGTGATTTCTTGAAGTCGCTGGCATTGGAGAGTGATTCGTTTCGCTCGAGTTGTGATGGTGATCCCTTGTCTCCCAGAGAACAACTTTTAAGACAGTTTGAAAAGGAGGCTCTAGCTTCAGGTAAATTCACTTTTGATTTTGATGAAGTCGAGGAGGAATTGAGGGAAGATACAATTGGACTTAACTGCGAGGATTGTGCTATGGATTCTGGTTTATCTTTAATTAGTGGCGCTGCGGAAGAGGGGTATGCAAGGGAAAATCACTCATTAATAGAGAGAAGGAAGGCCAAAATTCTCGAAGATCTCGAGACTGATTCATTAATGCAACAATGGGGTTTAGATGAGAGGGACTTTGAGAATTCTCTGAAAACTTGGTCCGGTGGATTTGGAAGTCCAATTGAACTATCCGATGAAGAACCATACATATTACCTTCGATCGGGGAAGAACTTGATTCATTTGTTCAAACTAAAAGTGGAGGCTTTTTGAGGTCAATGTGTCCTTCCCTCTTCAGAAATGCTAAGAATTGTGGTAACCTCATCATTCATGCTTCTAATCCGGTCATTTTCCCGGCGAAAATGGGTAACGATATATTGGAGATTCTTCAACACATGGCATCTGCTAGAGTTGAAAAACTGAATGATTTTATCTTTAAATTAATGCCTTTGCAAGATATCACCGGAAAATCCATTAAACATATTGTGCAGAATGCTGACACCAACAAGGAAGCTCCCGGAAGGTTAGCAAATGTGTCTGGCATACTCCCTCAGTTCCTTTTTATTGTCGCTTTTGCAGTAGAAATTGTGCTCCTATTTATTTGTTATTTTCAAAGTTCAATGCGACATTAACTATTCTTTTGTCAATAATACCCTTAATTATTTATTGCAGAGAAAAATGGGTAGAATGAGAGAAAGACAAATAACTCTATTAAAAGTAACAAAATGTATTGGTTTCTGTGATATGCGTAAATAACCTTAAAACGAAAATTAAAAAGCAATGAAGTAATTAGTAGTCAATGAAAGACTGTGTTTTCCTTTTTATCATATCACATTCTCTTCATTTTTCATTCAAAGCATTTAATTTTTTTCCCTCTGATTTTGCTTATTAATTCTGTTTCAGGCAGGAATCATGGCAGCATGTTTTGTTTGAAGAATTTCAATGTAGTTCTTTAACAGATAAAAACAAATGCCTTGACTCTTTATCTCTAGAAGCTATAGCTCCTATGACTATTAATAAGATTGAAGCCCTTTTAATAGAAGGGCTGAGAATTCAATCTGGCATGTCAAATGAGGAGGCACCAACATTAGAAAGACACTATGGAGAAATCAATAATGATCTCGATGGTTTGATGGGTCTGTCGGTAAAGTTGGATCAGTGGTTGAGGCTTGATTCTGGCATCATCCAAGGAGAACATAATTTGGAACAAATTTTGAAGATTCTTAAAGCACACAATTCTAAAATCACAGAATTAGAAAATGAAGGGTTGAAAAATGCCGCAGATATGGAGAAAATAGATTGCAGAAAGCGTAGATATTTTGAAAATAACATAACAGTGGCTTATACGATCCAGCATAGAGACCCTCTAAGAAACTATGAAGCAGTTGGAGTTCCAATGCTGGTTTTAAGTCAGGTAGAAAGAGTTGACATAAATGCAATGGAGAAAGACAATGGCGAGTTTGTTGAGGACGTGGATATAGATGAAGAAACTCCTCAATCTAGATTCAAAATCAAGGAGATTCATCTTGCAGGTGTCCTTGCCAAAGGTGGAAACAAACAAGTTTGGGGCAGTGCATCTCAGCAACAGTCCGGGTTGCGTTGGTTGCTTGCCAGTGGCATGTGTAATAGTACTGTCAACCGTTCTTCTTCAAAATCAAAGGCGATTATTGTTAGACCATCTACACTGTTTACCAACAAGTTGATGAATCAAGATATCTTGTGGAGCATTTCTTGTGTTAATAGTAACATGAAGAATAATAATGCATACATTAGGAATCCTGATATCATCTTCCCAAAGTGAACAATGTCAGATAACTTTTCACATGATATTTTAGCCAATTTCCAAAATTTATCCGTGTAAATAGTTTTATGAGTCTGCTAGCACAGATATTTTAACATGTATTGAATTTGAGGAATAAAGTAAAATTATTATTAGTTAGTTATCATGTATTACACAGAGTCTTAGTTGTGTTGTTTGCTTTGGTGTTGTCTTCGTGATGTATATTGTTGAATATATCATGTAAAAGGCTTAAATATTTTGTATCCTTCTTAGTATTTACTCCCAACAGAATAAATTATAAACAAAAATAGATCGAATTACACATATTTAGATATATTGATTACATTTAATCTAAGAAATCCTAACAATATTGGACCTAGGAAGGAGTTGGGTGCGTGTGGATGCCTTCGTAGGTTGTTATCACATACCGTGGATCATCCTTATCTTTCTCAACTCTCTTTTTAACAGGACATCCCTCCACAGAACATCTATAATAATTCCTGCAATTATAAGACATGTATATTATTCATACTCATAATGATACATATATAAACTATATATGTTATAAATTAATCATGGTATTAATTCAATATTACCTTGGATTGGGACTGTCCTTCACCATTTTCTTTCCATACTTCCTCCATCTGTATCCATCATCAAGTATTTCAACCTCTGATTTTGTTTTGAATGCAACTCTCTCCTTAACTAATTCCTTCTTCCAATTCTCACTTTCACTCATAGTTGTATGATCAGTATCTCCTAAAACATATATGACAGCATCAATTACTATAAGCTAAAGACAATAATACAATACATATATTATAAATTAATCAAAATATGTCTAAATTAGGTTTAAATGTGGTTTTAGTTCCTACAGTTAAAGCATTTTTTTGTTGTAGTCTCTATAAGTTTCTTTGTTTGAAATGAGTCTTGCAAATTCAAAAATTGTTGCTTTAGTCCATGAGGGTAGTTTATTGTGCCACATGATTGTGATTTTATTTGGCTACGTGGTACGTCAAAGACTAAAAGTATCTGTTTTTGAATTTGGAGGGACTAATTTCAAACAAAGAAACTTATAAGGACTAAAAAAATTATAATTTCATGAATTAAAACTATATTTAAACATAAATTTGATATTATATACTTCATTGAAATTTTATCATTCATTAATTGAAATTGACTTACTAGTAGAACTAGAAGTCCCCTCTATGTGGCTGTGATCACCTTCTAATTCATTGGCATGATAAACAAAATTAGACTCAGTGGTTGGATCAATTTGTAGCCATTGGTTGTCATCAAAATTCAAGTAATCAGATAGTTCAAAAGGCCATTGGTTGCTAAAATCACTGTCAGGTGATGAATCTGCTGCTATGAGATTTCTCTCTGTCATTTTAATGCAACTGATATGGAAGAAAAAAATGATGAAAAGCTAAGACAATATATAAACACTCAGCAGCCAGCCACAGTTTTAGTGAGCTAGCTTGCTAGGTAGCTTCATGCTCACCTTCCTATATAGGAAGTTTCACAGGTAATTATAGAGATGCAGTTAACATGCCACTTACCTATATTTTTAATCCTTGAATTTGTAGGACGCTTTTAAATATATTTTTGAGATTATGAATATTTTAAAAATGTGAGTGACTCTATCAAATGTTACTTAATTCATTCCTTATTTCTTTTTGTAACATTGTTTTCCTTGCAAATTCGATAATAATTTTTTGAATTAAATTCATATTAAGTGGTTAAATATATGAATTTAATTAATAGTAAGCTGTTAAATATAGAGATCAACTCAACACTTTAATTATATATGCTTTATAGAAAGATTGACGCGAGTAACATTTGACAAAATCAAAGATGTTTTTAAAATATTTTACAATCTGTATTGGGGTGCGTTTTACAAAATCAAGAATAAATGTGGTGGTTTACTCATTAAATCATTAATTAATTAATTAATTAATTAATATGTGATTGGTGAAGTAATAGAGGACAAACAACTAAGTGAAATTGGACTAAAGTTGTGTGACACTATTGATAAATAATTAGATTTTTTAAACATGTGGATAAGTATTCATCAATGGTATTTGTTCTCAACACTCACACTTAGATGTTTGAAACATATCAATCTAAACAAAATTGACATAGTTATATTTATTCACTTTTATTTTTAAAAATTAAATATTAATGTTTATGTGTAAGTATTGTGTCACATATTTGTGTGTTTGTGTCAATAGTTCATACATATTAGTCTTTTAAATCAATTTATCTCTTATTACGGATTAGTGTGTATGAAAAAACATTGAGGTGAATATTCCTTTATAAATATAAATCTCAATATCCAGAGAGATGTACTCCAAGTCTTGAGCAAGTGGGACATATTAAGGATGACTTAGAGAAGACTTTCAATTTTAAATATTACTATTACTATTGTTCATCGAGCAAAGCAACAAGTCTTGTGCAAGTCAAAAGTGATGGTGATTCTTTGTGGTATAGTCTAATGGAAGTTTCTACGAACCACTAACTATATGGACCTTTTACTTTTCTAATATTTATGATTTTAAAATATTAGAAAATAAATCTTTTAGAAATTTTTATTATTTCTAAAAATATATTTTCACTTACTATTATTTTATCTGTGATATTAATTTACTTTAAAAGTATTTTATTAATATAAAATCAACAAAAAATTTAAGAAATAGAAATAAAATATTTCCGACAAGTAAACGATTTTAAGTCGCTACTAGTAGTACTAACATATCTGACCTAGCTGATGCAAACAATGTACTCTTTTGTTTGGGAAGCATCTAGTGGAGATAACAGTGAAAATGTTTGAATTTTCCTCTTCAAACTTCAATACAGGAAAATTATATAATAAATAAAGTCAAGATGTATAACAAATAAACTAGTACGGTGTTACTAAGCCAACCAACTTAGATTTTATGATTTTTTTTTTAAAGAACAAATGTATATGATATATTTTGTATGGAGAACTCTTTTTATTTTTTTGTGAAAACTGACTCAGCTTTTATTTATCGTTATATATATAGACACTAAATTGCGTTTTAAAAATATATACAAATTTTAAAATAAAAATAAATCTTAAATACATTCGAAATTTAAATATAAATTATATATTTTAATAATATTTTATTTTAAATCTTAAATATATTTAAATTAGAATAAAATCTTTTTAAGATATTTAGATATATTATTTTCAACATTCTTTCTTAATTAAATATATTTTTTAAATGAGATTGTACTTTCAGCTTTTTTATACTTAACACTTTACGGATATGATTTTTTGTAACGTTTAGGTAATTAGATTATAATCAAGGGAGACTACTTATTGTTGAAAAATTTAAGTCTATGACAATTTTAATGAATTTTGGTTGGTGTCATACTTTGTTACAATCTTGTGTCTTTTGACATACAGTGTCTTTTGACAACATATACAAGAAATTGTTGAAAGATTGGTGAATGAAATAATTCATAGCATACAGTGTCTTTTGACAGTATATACAAGAAATTTATCTCAGTTAAGTTGAGCATAGATACTATTGTTTTCTTATTTTTCCCTCAAGAATAGATGAATTCTTGGAATATTGAAAATTAGTTCCAAATTTGTTAGAATTGAAAACCATATCTATAGCTCAATGGCAACAAAATGTAATGATTTTTAAAATTTTGGTTATACTTAATTAGAGTGCGTATTATTTTTTTAATTCTTTTTACTGGTTTTTAATAAATAAATTATAAAATAAAATAAACCCTTATTCTTTTTTAATTTTTTTTTTCATTAATTTAAATTTAATTTAATTATTGTTCAAGTTCACTGAAGGAAAACATGATTTGAGTATAAAAAATGATAATCTTATTTTAATTGGATTTATTTATTTAATCTAAGCATTTAAGAAAACAAACTAAATAAATCCAATTAAATAACAAATAATCGAGAATTCCTATTAACCATTTTTTGGGGTCATTTTGTGTTTAATTCATTCACTTTTTCAATTTTATTTATGGAATTATTTTCAAGTGAGTTAGTTGAATTATTTTCAGTTTGTTTGATTAATTGTCGGTCATACCCTAAACAGTGCTAACTATTGATAAGGACCATACCCTCTGATGTTTGATAACCAAAGCCAGCACCATGCAAGTTCTCATTGTATGCACAACTCAAGGTTTATAGACTATAGGGAATAATATGAAAATTACTCAAATATAAACAACGAGTATCGTTACATACAACATTAAAACTTAAGGAAAACACATAACAGAACAATATCTAAGTCTTTCTATGACATAAATATCCTAATTCTGGACAATATCATGGTGGCTCATACACCTAATATAACATACCTTAAATTTACGGCAAGACTGATGAGCCTGACCAACTAGACAAATTAGTAGTCATAATAAAATTGTCAAGATTATAGTCACAACCCTACATTCCTATATCCACAGTCAAGGGCGAGCTCTCTTGTTGCTGCAAGATGGACATTTGTATTGTTTGATATGTTCAGCCCTTGCCGGTGTTATCTTCACGCATTTTCCATGAAACCACTTCTCACAGATGTCACAGCAAATCCAGAACTCATCAGCTGCATAGCTCTCACCGCATGCCCCACACAATGTCTCTCCATGCTCTTCTTCATCTTCCTCGTCCAATCCTAGACCATCCTCGTCATTGTCCATTGATTGCATTTGCATTGGTTTTGAATTTTTTTCCTGAGATTCAGAACCACGCTGCATTTGTCAACCCAAAAGAGATAAAACCTTTAATTGCTGAATACCAATCAGAAACCAGATACCGCTTCAAATAATTATAAATTACTTTCTCGCTCAAAAATATGGATTTGGATTCTCTGCAATCAGAGATTCGCACATATGCCACAGTCGTGCAAGACCCGTCAAATCAAAATTAGACAATTCACTTTTGGACTTCGTAAACCGGATTCAAAATACCAATTTGAAACATGAATTGTCCAATCTTAACTGGAAGGTGATCAGAAAGTTCGGATAGCTTGACTGCAGAATTTTCCTAATGCAAGGAATCTAAATCCACCAAAATACTTCTACACTTTTGATTCAAGTGTTAGCATCTACAAAACAAGTATTGCGCTACAGTAAAAAGTGGCAATATCCCTTTCTCTAAACCATTGCTAACATACCCAAAGTTTTTTATAGAAAAAGTAATTCATTCCGTTGATAAAAGCTATGAAACTAGCAAAATATTACTGTTAGAGGAAAGTGGTAAATGGTTAGTTTGATTTCAAGCATGCCTACCTTAGAGTTTGATTTGGACTTGTTGCTGCTATTATTAGAAACTGACATCTTTTCCTTTCCTTGATTCTTGGCCAACCCTGTAACAACTTCAAATATTGTTGGAAGATCATTTATCATATTAAATAGGCGCTTCCTGCACGAAGATGATAAGTACATATTACTGAAAAATGAAAACTCAAATCAATTAATTTAGAAAAGGTAAACCATTAATGAATGACGAGAAAATTCAAACAGAAGTACCGCTAACAAACTATTAGGGGGCAGGATCAAAATCTTTCTAAGACATTGAATTAAAACAAAAGATACCCTTTTACTAAAATAAAAGAAACAATAGGTAAAAAAATGAACTTTCGACAGACTCTCTGAAATATGTGTTATAGTATTCATTCATATGTTACAACCTAGCAATTATGCAAGCAATAATGGTGGTATATTGCCAAAAAAACACTGTAAGCTATGAAATGCTTAAACAAACATCTTTCAACCATTCCATTGAGTTGCAGAAATAGCATGACAACAAAATGCATATGCATCACATAGGCTCAATGCTAGTAACAAAGTATGACACCAACCAAAATTCATTAAAATTGTAATAAACTTAAATTCTTCATCAGTTATTTTCCTTCAAGCAGATATTTGAAAACTTCGTAATAGGCAATAGGAGACTTCCTACGCTCATCTTTATTGGTTAGAAAACTATCCCTTTTGTGTCTAATCATTTCTTTCTTATACCCTCGTGTTCTGTTCACTCGATTCATATGAAAAACAAAGCAACATAAGAACATCATCCCAAAAATATGCTTGAACCTTCAGTGGTTTAAAATTTAGAAATAAAAAAGTGGAGACAAAGACCTAGAATCAGTGTGCTTGACCCAAGCCTAAGCTATCGCCCATCAAAACATCTCCAACAGTTATTTAATTAAAATAAAAACAACACAAACAAACGCAATTACACAGAGCAAAAGTGCAAAACCGCAACTTTGTGAAAAGGTCAAGAAAAACAAGTACCTGTCAGCCTTGTCAAATCCAAACCTAGCACCAAAATAAAATGCCACAGAAAGCAACCAAGCGTCACTGTGCACAGCAACCAAAGACAGCCAATCCTTTTCTTGCATCCCATCTCTAGCAAAGTTAATACCCAGTGCTGGCTCTGGAAGCTCAGGAGGCACTTCCTCAGCTGGCAGATTCACCTCCCACTGCTCACTAGGAAATCCATAGAGGCAAAGATTTTCCTTATCTGAATCACAAAGCTCGTGTAAATTTACTAACTTATATTAACAAAAACTACAAAATACAAACAGCTATTTCCACTGTGGAACTAAATCAGTGCGGAGGAAACTGTAAAAAATACCAAATAAATCATATTAGGTGCTGCATTGAATACAAAGAAAAATAAAATTTCTTAAGTTTGTTTCGTAGAAAATAGGTAAGGCAGCATGGGAAACAGCTTATATCCGTCATTCAAAAAGAAAAAGAATACCAAAAAAAATAAAATTAAGGAGTCTAATTGAGCTATTGAGTACATTTTAGCTCACACTATTCACAAATCACACAGGTACGTGCAGGCATATGTCACGACAAATGCAAGCAAATTATTTCCTCATAAGGTCGGGTGGAAAACAGAACCAACAACAAGTAGGGTCAAACCTAAACATGATGTGACGAAACTTTTGGATCCAATATACATCAAATTATTAAGGTTCAAATTTCAATTGAAAGTTTTGAGCAAATGAAAGATTACTTAATTAGTTTAATGAGCATAGCCTGTGAATGCAAATCAATATTACACTAACATCCAATGAGAAACCACCACTTTCCATGCCATTCCCTCAATTTCAAAATACCCTTACAAAAGTCAAGTGATGTGGTAAAACAAATTATTTAAATTGGATGTTGGTGCAAAGTCGGTTTACATTGACAGTGCAAATCCTATAAATCCTTAGTTAATTGATAATCTTCCCAAATATGGTAAGCATAGTGCTATTAAACTCCATACTGCACCAAATTTATTAAAACCAAAACGGAATAATACAGGCCAAGAAATGACCTAATTGAACAAAAATAAAGCTTTGTTTGTCAAATAAGATCATGGAAACTTCAAGTAACCTAAATACTTCTCTTCTATTTAGAATGTGTCATTCTTAAGCAGAAACTAAAACTAAAATCAAATCATTTAATGGAGCAATTGCATGAATTTTAGCTTAATACATTGCACATGTAATGCAACAACATATTGAAAAAATGTGAAGCCATATATTTTACTATATTTACTCTAACTATGTAGCATCCAATATCTTTTTAGAATTAAAAAAATATACTCATTCAATGTCATGTCATATCTACACTTCTTAGGGGTTTAGCTACTACGACATAAATACAAATAGCCCTGAAAGCATCTAGAATGCAAGATAAACATTTTGCATCTTTACTGTGACCCACCAAATGTAATTCACATGAAAATAAAGAAAGAATCTTAATAGGAATGAGTGGAACATAGCCACCCATTATAGATTTATTTTACAATACTTAACATGAAAGTATAGTCATGTCAACCAATCAAACATTTTGAACCTATATACAATATACAATTAAACATAAAAATGAAAATTGTAAGTAATAGCTAAAAAACAGTAGAAGAATTTTCCAATTGAGATGTTTCCTGTAAATGGTAGCATTTTGATTTTATTTTCAATCTTCAATTCTTCATACACAGTTAGATTCGGGGAAAATATAAACTAAAAAGAAACAATAATACAAACTCAGAAATGTCGATGTAAATTATAGAATATAGTTTTAATAGTCATATAATCATAAACAAAAACCAATACAAAAGGGCCTAACAGTCAAAACCAGTGAAAGAAACATGGAAAATTGTGATTAATTCAGTTGGTTACAAAGTTAATTTACATCACATGAAAAATTAAAAATTATGGTTAATCATGTAGTTAAATTAAACACAATTTTGACCGTGAATTGAATAAAACATCTACTCAACTTAATCAACCACGTTTTTTAACATTAATCAGGTTTAATTCACGGGGGTAGAAAAAAAAATGGGTGTATGAATATAATTATATAATTACTTAAAAACAAAACAAGATTGTTGCAAAAAAAAAAAAAAAGGTTCAGTAACGGTATTTTGGCGAAAGTAAAATGAAGACGAAACGTAAACATAAAACAAGATATGAATAAAATTTTGACGAAATGAAACGTTACCGGGATCACACTGCTGATAGAACTCTTCCACATCTAGAGAAACACAAGAAATTAAAAAAGAATTGTTAAGTTTTGAATTTCTTGCACACAAAAAAAAGAAAAAGAAGAAAAAAAAAAAAGTAGTGAGAGGATAAGAACCGGTAGTGAGGGCTTTAATTAAAGCAGCTCTGCGACCCTTGAAATCACGGAACACTTCTTCGACAGTACGAGGATTGTAAGGAGTACCACCGTCCATGGTTTTATTATTTGAAGGTGAAAGTGAAAAAAGTGAAGAGAATGTGGATTTGTGGAGGGAAAAATCGATGGAAGAAACTGTTTGACCCTTCTCTCTCTCTCTCTTTCTCTCTGTTGTGTGTTCAAACAGCAACAAACATGATTTGATTTTACTTTATTATCACCGGATTTGAATCGGGAAGAAGTGGATTGTGTTAACTGGATTTTATAAAAGCCCATCAAATCCGTCAACCCGGTTACAGTTTTAACTTTTTATCTCCCCTTCATTTTTTTAAAATTCATTTTTAAAAAATATTGAGATGTAATTAACTCTCATAATTTAGATGCGCACTCGATCAAGTATACTTGATTGACTGATTATTTATTAATAGTATTTAGAATTTTATTGATAGCAGTTATAATTTTTTAGTGAAATAATAAAATGTGTAAAATTTATTTAAACTTTTTTTTTCAAAATATTGTTGTTAAGCAGAAATTTATAAATATTTTGACATATAATTAATATATTAATTAATATTATAAAATTAATTATTTAATAGTACGACATTTAAAATAAAATTAAAAATATATAATTGTATGTATTATTTTAATAATCAAACGTTGATTGAAGACACGAATCACTCAATTATATCAATTATTAATTGAATTATTTAACCGTTAATTCAATTAATAT